>JACCIB010001163.1:0-51863 GCA_018906965.1 Philotrypesis tridentata
TTTAGAGGTACGCATACGAGTCCGGATCATGACCGTTGCGACTTCAAAGATCATAGAGGAAATTCTGAAATTGATTTCAGGTCTACGCATTACCATGGGAATTTGGTGAAGACGCTGCAGAGTTGGTGTCACAAATTTCATGGTACTGAGGATAGGGTGGTGGCGGAAAATTTTCTGGATCAGATGGAGGATTGCCGTCGCAGTGAAAATATTCCTGATGAGAGAATGCTGACGGCTGCGGCTTGCTTATTTACTGGTATAGCAGCAAATTGGTATAGAGTAAAGAGGAAAGAAGTTTCTTCATGGCGGCAGTTAATGGTGGCATTCAAAAATCGCTTCATTGGCGAAATCAGCCAACGGGATATTTATAATGACTTGATGCGGAGAACTCAAGGTGTGGGGGAGCCAATAACAGCGTTTATAGACTGTTTCAAATTTATAGTGGACCACCTGCATAATCCTCCGGAATATAGAGAACTGGTAGGCATGGCCTTCGAGAGAATTTGATCAGAGTATCGAAATTTTATGGTAAACATGAAAATTACGTCTTTGGAGGATATTGAGAAGTATGGTCGGCAATATGAAAGAGTCAAGGAGATCAACGAATATTGGGAGCCTCCACCTTCAAAAGATAAAATGAAGCTTCCAGGCGCTGTTTTCATCCCGAAGGAGGGAGAGAAAAAGGTAGTTAAATCAATGGCGGTAGAGGATGCTGTATTGCCTAAGCCAGCAAAGAATAAACCTTCTAAAAAGCTAGTGATCGGTAAAACTGAAGTTGCGAACAGTCTGAATGAGTCTCCCGTAAAGGAACAAGCTAAGATGGAGGTGGCGGTGAATCAAAATGTGAATAATTTAAATCAAAATCAGAGTGATCAACGCCAGCAACTCCAACAGCAGCAGCAGCCGCGGCAGCAATCTTCAAATTGGGGTAACATGGGGAATCAGGGTAATAGAGGTCAAAATGGAGGAAATTTTCAGGGTAGAGGAACTTTTCAGGGTCAGCGAGGGAATTCTCAGCAAGGTCCGAAGAAGTGTTACTCTTGTGGGAAAGAAGGCCATTTTGCCAATAGATGTCCTGATACGAAGTGCTTTAAGTGCCAGCAATTGGGTCATAAGGCAAATCGGTGCCCAGCTCGAGAGAATTCAGATATTTTCTGCCAACTGTGCAATAAACCCGGAGTCACGGCCAGAGAATGCCCTGATTGTGACATTTTGAGTAGACTGAGAAATGGCAGAGCGGGGGCTCAATTCAATTCCCTGCCCTCCGCGAGCATATAGGAATTGGTAATAATGGCGGAAGCAAGGATAGTGGTTTGATAGAGGTAAATAGCAGAAACCAGGAATCTTTGATGGCCAATTGGGGTAGTAATTCGTCGAAGAGAACTAAGCAATTACGTTCGCCATCGATGATAGCGGATCCATTAGTCAATATCACGCAAGATATTACTGTTGGAGGAGAAATGCATTTGGGTAGACCTACTGTCGATAGAGATCAAGAGAAACTTCAGCGTATATTGAGGAGATGTGATGAGTCTTCAATGTGTAGCGGAAGTAGTGGAAATGATATTGGCAGTAATAGTGGTAATAATGCAGAGAAGAGGAAGAAGAAATTAAGTAAGAAGAAGAGTAGTAATAAAGTGAATGTTACGACTCATGGAGATAGAATGGATTTGTTGCTGCTCAGTGATGCACCGTCGGCAGAGTTGCGTGCTAATTCAAAAATAGTGGGCAAAACTCTCATGAATGTGTCTGAGTTTCAGAAGAAAGCAAATCCAACTGGAGGATGTGGAATTATAGAGGACAATGGTGGAATATTTAAACCCGTGGTTTTTAATAGTGGTGAAAATCTCAATAAAACAACAGGTATGCCACCAGGAAAGTCTTCTTTGGAGGTGGAAAAAGATGTGTCGAAAGGAGCGGTTCCAAAAGACAGACGTAATGTTCGTCGATGGAGGAATAGAAATATGGAGGAGCCAGACTTCGATTCCCGATGGAAGCTACGGGAGTTGGCACTGAATGGAGGACATCTTTCACGGGATTTGGAGTACAATGTTGTCAACAGAAATAGATATAATGTGGAGGATTGTCAACATAGTGATTCGGAGCCCTTGATTACTTCCTTTCGTAATGTGGCTAGAGGAGTAGATAAATTTGTAGAGGCAGAAGAAAGAACGAATTCGAAGAATTCGAGAAGCAAATCTCATCTAATAACTCAAGGCGCTGTTATAACCGCTACGGAAAACAGAAATTTCCTAATTGTGAATTTTGGAGGGAAAGAGTATGTGGCATTAGTGGATAGCGGAGCAATGGTGTCTTTGATGAAGTCAGAAATAGCGGAAAGATTTGCTGATAAAATAGTCTCTTGTAACAAATTTATTAGTGGAGTGACAGGTCAAGTTACTCCAGTGAGAGGCAGTATAGAAATCATGCTAGATATAGAGGGAAAATCCGGAGTTTTAGATTGTATTGTGATGGATGATCCTGGTCATGATTTCATTCTTGGTATGGATTTTTGCCGAGATTGGGCCTTGGATATCGATTTTAGGAAGAATCTATGGAGGATCAATGGTGGTATTTGGTATTCTTTTAAGGAAAATGGTACTTACGGTAAACCAAAACTGATAGCAGAATGTGCAGGTTTGTCTGAGTTGAAGATGGAAGAGCATGAGAAAATCATTGAAATAGTTAAGAAATATTTGCCTGAGGATCCACCGGTCCGGCTGAATGCTACAAATCTGGCGGAGCACAAAATTGTGTATTTAGGGGATGCTCCTGTTAAGCATAAATTCAGGAGATGGTCTCCTAAAAGGTGGAATGCAGGTATGAAAGAAATAGAGGAAATGTTGCGGATAGGGGTTATAGAGGAATCAAATAGTGATTTTAGTAGCGCTCCAGTGATCGTCTTTAAGGAAAACGACGATGTTCGTTTCTGTATTGTTTACAGGGATGTTAACAAGCTGACAAAAAAGGATGCTTATCCGTTGCCATCGATTGACGGGATTCTGGATAAATTGCGGCACGCTAGGTACATTTTGAAAATTAACCTGAATAAAGCGTATTTTCAGATTCCAATGGAGGAAAATAGCAAACGTTATGGCTTTTGCAATGCCGGGTAGTGGTTTGTGGCAGTTTACTCGTTTACCTTTTGGGCTTTCGAATGCCCCGGCCACATTTCAACGTTTGGTTAACTCTTTATTTGGACCAGAGTTTGAACCGCATATTTTTGGTTATCTGGATGATGTTATAGTGGTGGCGGATGATTTTGAGGATCATATTAAATGGTTGGAATTAGTATTGCGGAAAATTGTAGAGGCTGGTTTGACTGTGAACCGGAAGAAATGTGAATTTGGTTGTTCCAGAGTACGATATTTGGGGTATCTTTTGGATAGAGAAGGTTTGAGACCAGATCCAGAGAGAATTGCTCCAATTATGGACTATCCACCTCCCAAGGACCAAACGCAGTTGAAAAGATTCTTGGGGATGATTGGATGGTATAGTGGATTTTTAGAACATGATGCGGAATTAAAAGTACCATTACTGAAGAATGTCAAAAACCTGAAGGAATGGAATTGGGGAGAGGAGCAACAACAGGCGTTTGAGGAATTAAAGAAAGCATTAACAAATGCTCCTGTGTTGGCTCGCCCGGATTTTTCTAAAACTTTTACAATCCAGTGTGATGCGTCAAATTTTGCGGTTGGGGCGGTTTTAACCCAAGAAATGGAGGATGGTGAGCACCCTGTAGTATACCTGAGCAGAGTATTGTCGTCGGCAGAGAGGAATTATACAACTACCGAGAAAGAATGCTTGGCTATGGTATGGGCAATTAAAAAATTGAGGTCTTATATAGAGGGTTACCATTTCAAAGTAATAACTGATCACAGTGCTTTGAAATGGTTGCAAAATTTGAAAGATCCTACTGGTAGATTAGCCAGATGGGCCTTGGAACTCCAACAATGGGATTTTGAAATTATCCATAAGAAAGGGGCTTTACACCATGTTCCGGACGCGTTATCTAGAGGTTTTGTTATAGAGGAATTAAAATTAAATATAGAGGATATTAAGGATGATTGGTATTTACAACGTCTCAAAGAAGTACAGGACACTCCAACTAAATATTCCACATGGAGGGTAGATAATGGATTATTGTATAAATACAGAAATGATCCGTTGTTAGATCCCATAGTGTTTCAGGAGGAAGGTTGGAGGTTAGTGGTACCGTGTGATTATAAAAATCAGGTTATGGTGGAAGCGCACAGTAATTTTACGGCGGGTCATTTGGATTTTGAAAAGACCTACGATAGGATTGCTCGTGAGTATTACTGGCCAGGGATGTGGTACGAGGTCCCTCGATTCATACAAGGATGCGAAATATGTCATAAATATAAGTCAGTACAATCCGGTCCTATGGGTTTGATGGGAAACCGAATTGTGGAACGTCCTTGGGCGGTAGTAGCGGCAGATCTTATGGAATTTCCGTTAAGTAAAGGTCAAAACAAGTATCTTATTGTTTTCCAGGACTTGTTCACTAGGTGGATAGAGGTGAAACCTATTCGGAAGGCTACGGGTCAAGCAGTAGCTAAAGCGTTTGAGGAATTGGTTTTACTTAGATGGGAAGTCCCCGATTATTTATTGACGGATAACGGGAAGGAATTCATTAATAAAACTTTGGCGGATACTTTGGAGGAATATAGGGTGAAACATGTGACCACGCCACCGTACCATCCACAAGCAAATCCTGTGGAGAGGAGTAACAGGACTTTGAAAACCATGATTGCCTCGTATGTGGGGCAGAATCATAGGTTATGGGATCAGCATATAGTGGAGTTAAGGCACGCTTTTAATACTGCGGTGCAGGCAACCACGAAGGTATCACCAGCATTTTTGAATTATGGGAGACAGCCACAGCTGATTAAATCATGGAGGAAATCTATAGAGGATAAAGGATACGTAGTGTAGTTGGATCTAAAATTGTGGACGGATCGAATGAGAAGACTGGATGCACTACGTGACCTGGTAGGTAAACATATAGAGGAAGCACGGTTAAAACAAGCTGGTCATTACAATCGTGGTAGGAAACCGGCTGAATTTAACGTAGGGGATTTAGTATGGAGGAAATTACACATGCTTTCGAAAGGTGTGGATGGAGTTTCTTCCAAGTTAGCGGGTAAATATGACGGTCCATTCAAAATTTTGGAAAAACGATCACCTCTAGTATACATTTTGGAAACAGCGGATAAACGGAAAAATGCAATGGCATATGTTAATGAAATAAAGAAATATATAGCTCCGCGAGGTAGAGGTGTTATTTTTCCAGATGGCGGTATAGCGGATGGAGGCATGTAGGGGTTTTTTTATTTTCAGCTGGTTGTGATTGTACTGTTCTGTACTGTGTTGTAAGTAGGGTTTGTTGTCGTCTGTGACGTTTTGTTTAGGGAGGGGGAGTGTAGAAATTATGGAGGATATAATTCCTATGTTTTTTTTTCTGGGTGTGTAGAGGATTATAGAGGAAAATGGCCGGATACACGCCCTCCTGGTCTGACGAGTTGGAGGCGGATATCCTCCGGGAGCAGGAGCTCGAAGTCGTTCGGGAGCAGCGACGCCGAAGCAGTCCCATCTCGGACATGACGGCCACTGCCGAGGTCTGGGCTCGGCGTATGAAGGATTTGAGGCTCTCGGAGGAAGCCGACAAGAGGTGGTCGTTGGGCCCTCCGCCGAGTGCCCCTAAGATTTTAACGCGGCCCTACTCTGTGAACCCCCAGCCGGAGACTGTTGGGGTGGCCCCGGTACGGATGCTGTACCTCCCTGGAGAGGCCGGGAGCGTGCCAAGGGAGAGTAGGGAGGCCGAGGAATCAAGGGAGGCGGTGGCGGAGCTCGACGCTCTTGTCGGGGTGGAGGAAAGGGCCGCTTCGGCGGCTCCTGTAGAGGTAGCTAGTTAGATAATTGATGGAGGAACAATAATGGATAGATAGATAGAACCATGAATGGATAGATAGATAATTGTTTTTTTCCTTTGGGATTATAGATAGAGGACAAGGTAGAGGAACGGATGGAGGATGGGGTAGAGGAGGAAACGTTGGAGATTACGATCTCCAACGAGTTGGCCGGTGGACCTTCGTCGTCATCACGTCGTACGGGAGGAGCCCTACCCGATGTTCCGGGGGGCGAACGGGAAAAGGAGGAGGTACAACCCCCGGCGGCAGCTCACGTTGGATGAATACGAGTCATCGATCGAGCTGCCCAGCCGGGAGCGCTCTCCTTTTTCCCCTGGGGTGCCGATCCGCGCAGCTCCGGTTGGGAACCGGTTGGGACCGGCTCCAGGCCCAGTGGTCCCCATTCCTTTTTTTAACCCGGGCGAGGCTCGGGTTATATGGATGTCGGGTTATATAATAGTGGATGGAGGTCATAGTGGTATTCTTGTTGTTTCAGTTTTACAGGCACGTCGTGAGGAAGAAAGGGAGAATGCTCTATCATCTTCTGCGGGAGCGGTACCGCGGACTCCTCGCGAGAGGAAGCGCAGCCGGTGGGAGGCTCCGGTGGAAGCTGGAGCATCCGGCCAGGAGGACCGGCCTATTCTCACGGGAGCATTGTTCGGTGGTTTAAAGGCCATCGTTACCGATCCGGAGGTTGACCCCCCCCCCCTTCGGATCGTGCTTCAATTGTCGAGGCCGGGGGCATCGTTGGGAGCGTTGCACCCGTGAGAAAAGACGGTTTTGCTTCAATTGTGGGCGTTTAAACACGGACATGATTGACTACGCGCGGTGTGGGGAAACCCACCGGGCCTATATGGCGGAAAGGGCGGGTTAAACCCGTCCGGGCCCGACCGTGGCTCCATCTTACCCCCGCAGGGTCCGCTTCGAGGAAGAGGAGCGCTATGGGCCGCCCCCCACTTACGAGGAGGCCGCTCAAATCCGGCGACGTGAGGGCCGACCCAGGAGGGAGGTGGCGAGTTCCACCCCAGTCACCTCCACCACTGCAGCGGGTTCTGCGCTTGGAGGCGTCGCCGATGACTATTTATTGGCCATACGGCAGTTAGTAAATGCTCCACCCGAGGTTCGGGAATTATTGCTGGCGGCGTTGGCTCCGGGGCCGCGTTGAATTTTTTTTGAATAAATTGTTTTTTTTTTTACTTTTGAAGAGATGGTTGTTTCATTGTGATTGAATATCCAGGTCTATCTATCTGGCGGTTTTTTTTCTTCTTTGTGGCGGATATGGAGGTATTTTTCTTTGTTTCAGGCTTATCTATGGTGAATTCTTTTTGTGGTATGTAGAGGCTATATAGAGGTTGTAGAGGTTTATGGAGGAAAAATTTGGATATTCAGGTATATCCAAGGTTTTGTGGGGGGTATTGCGACGTAGCAATAATTATTGCTGCGTCGTGAACATTATTACACGGCCAGCTGATTCACTCTCGGCGAGGTGACAGCTCCTGCAGCGGAGCCAGCGCTCGGTGGCGCTCGCAGGTGTTGCCTCTGACCGGCCGCGTGCGGAGCGCAGGATGTGAGCTCCCGAGTCGCACCTGCGCGGCGCGCCGGCGCTCGGGAGGGGGCACCCCAGGAAGTTAGTCAGCAGCGCACGCGCGGTCACATGCACGAGGCTGCGGGTGTGTGCATGAGAGCAAGAGAGAGAGAATGATGCGTGCGAGCTGTAGCGAGAGCGGGAGAGAGTGGGAGATAGAATTTGCGGCGTGCGTGATAGCGGCGTGAGAGAGAGAAGGAGAGAGCATGTGGCGCGGGCGATGATAGAGGGGAGAGAGAGAGCGCTCTCGATTATCGACCGTGATCGTGTGAGAGTGAGAGGGCGACTGCTATCGGGCGATAGATTTGTAACGGATGATGCGATATAGACGCGGAGTACTGTACAGGGGAACTGTACAGTACGACATGGCGATAGAGGTTTTCTTTTCAGCATAGAGGAATATGGCGGAGATTCATTGGAATATTTCAGTTGGTATTTTAGGGTCAGTATGCAGTGACGCATAAGGATGGATCCATGGAATTTGAATTTCGCGCGTCTAGTTTTCGTTATCTATAGGGGGAGCCACCGGATGGGGATCAATATTGATTGATTGATTTTTATCGGAAAGGGGGCGCGAATTACGGAATCAGTTAAGTATATAGAGGGCGATAAGTGTTTTCTTTGGCAATGAATTAATTAGGATTTGGAAAAGAGGGCGCTGGAAGAAACTCACCGATACAGGAATAGATCGGTGGTAGTTCGGGAAAACCAATAGGGGATTTTTCTAGGAAAGAGGACCAATGATGTAATTTTGGAGGCCGGGCTTGCGTTTCCGTGAAGAAGGAGGTCGGGTGGGAAAACGCGGCATCCTTCCTCGATCGGAGCGTCGGCCTCGGCCATTCCGTTCCTGGATCCTCGATAGCGCAGTTCAATTCGCAGTAATTACAGTTTTTTTTCCCCTTTGGTGGACTTTGTCGTCTGAATAGTTTTGGAAGGAGTCTGGAGCCGCAGAGCCGACGAAGGTTTCCATTGGAGTTTTGGCGGAATATTATAGAGGATTTTTTGGTGAGAATTCAGAGTACTTGATATACGGGATAAATATAGAGGAAAAGTCGAAGTTGTTGAGGAATACGTGCGCGGCCGATAGAGGAGATATTTCGCGCGTTTTCAGCGGATGGCGGTCTTCCCTTTTGTTTCACTTAGAAGCAACCGTAGAGAAAAATTCGCGGCCCTTTTAATATCTAGCACGGAGAAGCAATCTTGGATTTAGTAATTTGGCCGCGTGCCCATGAGTCTATTTCAAGTCTAACTTTGTTTGCCAAATGAATTAAGTGTACTAACAAAATAGAATATAACCGTACTTTATTACCTAATTTCTTTGTGTTCAACAATTTTAACCCGATTGCCACCACAGTCCCGCTTTCTACCATTGCAGATTTCCACGAGGCTGGGAGAAGAAGTCAGCTGCGCGAATTATAAATTATTTTTGTACATAACTGGAATTCCCGTGCGGGCGGGAAAATTCCACGTTACAATATCTAAAGTACACAAAGTATACACAAAGTGTACTCAAAGTGTTTAAATTTGTTTGTATGTAATTTCAATTGTATAATAGTTTAAACAATATTGTTCGTATATACTTTAGATTTTCCGTATTTTCAAATAATATTATTTGTATATTTTATACTTATTTGTGCCTGTTCTTATTTTGTCAACAAACATAAAATTCATTACAAATTATATTACTTATTTATTAATTTAACGATGTCAATTACACGATCATGTATATAGATTTTACTAATAATAATGTGTTAAGGAATTTTAGAGAATATATTTTGTGACGTAGATTCCGTCGTAAGAGCGTCGCCGGGTAGCTTCCCTGCAGACACCCGAGACCGAGCAGAACGAATGTGTTCTATTGCATGGGTGTTTACAGGGGAGACTGCATACCGAGCCACAGCCAGGCGCTGGCACTGGGCTGCCGTAGGAGAGAGAGAGAGAGAGAGAGAGAGAGAGAGAGAGAAAGAGAGGGAACGCGACAGATAAGTCACCAATTGAAGAACTGCCCAGTACGCCCCAAACTAACATGCCAGGTTTGCGGCAACTGGGCGCACGGTTCTAAAATTACCAGTCGCCAATCTGCACCCAAAGTCGGAATGGGTTGGGAAACGCGCGGGTGGGAGCAGCGCAGGGACAACTGATTTCCACACTAGCATCTCAGGTCTCCCAGACATACCAGCAGAAAACTCAGAGCAACTAGTAGCAACCCCAGCAGTACCAGCAATCACTCCAAGGCAACCTACAGAGACCCCCATAATACCAGCAGCCTACACTGGGTAATCAGCAACAATCTACGCAGACCCAGCAACCGCTGCTGAACCCACAAACTACGCAAATTCCCCTGCAGACCGATCTGCAGAACAGATTTGCATACTAGGAGGTCTAAGAGTGAAGACTGCTTTCCTTCCTGGGAAGTCAGTCTTGGAAGGGGGAGAGAGTGGCATTCTGCCACTAGAACGGAGCATCGGAGTAAACAGAATAAACCAGCCGCAGCCGAAAGCCCCAATCGATAGAATTGGAAGTTCGAACTTGAAAATGGCGGTAGATAAGAGAAACCTGGGTATAGGAGCCTACTAAAACCCCACCTCGTCTCGAGAGAAACCAGCGGAACAGACACAATGAGAAAATACTCCTGGCGGGAGACAAGAGCAGGGCATAGAGAAATTTCTAAAACCGAGAAAAGAGAAAGGAGGAGGCATTACTTATAAGCAGAAGAATGCTGCAGCCGAGCCGAACTTAGAAGAAAGTGGAAAAGCCGTAGCATTCATACCAGAGAAACCTGAAGTCCAAGTAGTAAAGAGTGCGGAAGCCAAGCCAAGCGGGACGCCGATTGAGCTCTGGGTAGTAGCAACACTACGAGGAAACCCGAGAAATCCGAGAAACCCGAGAAGTCCGAGAAATCCGAGAAATCTGAGAAACCCAAGAGAAAACTGAGGAGCAGAGAAAACCCCTTAAGCGCTGAAGAGTTTTCAAAGCTCAATTTGGAGATATGGAAGAGAAGAATAGAGAAAAATCTAGAGTTACAGGAGAATTACCTGAACCGAGTCACGCCACTCAAGTCAGAAACACCGCCTGCCAAACCGACAGCCACGGATCGCCTGACTTGGGCTAAAGACCCAGAAGAAATCAGAAGAGACACTGAAGTCGAGGAAGAAATAGTTCAACCACTAAGTTAACCCAAGAAGATATCAGTCCTGGACAACTTCAATGACGACATGGATGAACTGGAATTAATCGAAGCCGCGACGTGGCTGCACGATGAAGAAGATCCGGAGGAAGCTAAAGAGTACAAGCAATTAGAAACACTTGAAACGGCACTGAGCCTGCTAAGCAACGACAGCAACGACCTATTAGCGGACGTGCCGAGCCCAGCCAGTGAAACGGAGAAGGAATAGCAGGAGCCACAATAGATAATCGAAACTGCTTACGGGTTATCCTCGGAGGAATTCAGTGCAGAGCACTCTTCGATCCAGGGGCCCTCATTTCTCTAGTAGGCCCAGACGTGGCCCAGCGCCTTGCCAGTCGGCTTCGTCAAGCAGAAGCTCACATCCAAACCGTCACAGGGGTGCGATTGGATTTAGAAGGAATCTCGAACATCGTACCTGCCCGAGCCGTAAAGGAAGTCCACCACTCAATATTGCTAGGCAAAGACTTCAGTGACTTCAAAGTAGACAGTTCAAAATAGATAAAGATCATAGAGGCTGGTGGAGAGCCAATTCAGGACCGTGGAGGGAAGTTTGATCGACGAAGCGACCAGCCAGCAGCGGCAATCTACGCTGAGTGCGCAGGCATGTTAGAGTTGGAGATGGAAGATCGTCAAGAGATAGACAATATCGTGAAGGAGATACTACCTGCGTATTCCCCGGACGTCCTAGGCTTCACCGCCAAGACAGAGCATCTCATCCAACTCACGGATGAGACAACAATTCGTCAAAAGTGGATAAGGAAGTCCCCAAAGAAGCTAGCTGCTATACAGGCCGCCATAGACGAACTTTGGAAACTAGGCGTCATCAAAAACTCCGCTAGTGACTTCTGCAGACTACCCGTACTTGTGCCGAAGCCAGATGGCATGGAGAGATTTTGTGTTAACTACATCGCGATTAACGCCGTGACCAAGAAAGACACTTATACGTTGCCACCGATGACGATGATCCTCGATCGGCTGCGAAACGCCAAATATCTCAGCAAGATAAATCTCCGGCAAGCGTATTTTCAAGTGAAAATGGAAGAGAACAGCAAAAAGTACACGGCCTTCGCCGTACCAGGTATGGGGTTGTTCTAATTCACCAGAATGGCGTTTGGGCTTTGCAACGCCCCCGCAACGCTGCAATGTCTTATGGACGCCCTATTTGGCCCTGCCGTAGCCCCATTTGTGTTTGGGTACCTCGATAATGTCGTCATAGCCACAGAGTCCATCGAAGAACATAAATACTGGATCAGGCACGTGCTGAAAGTACTTGTAGACGCAGGACTGACGATCAATTCAAAGAAGTGCAACTTCTGTATAGGAGAGATTAAGTATCTCGGATACATCCTCGACAAAGAAGGGCTACACCTAGACCCAGAGAAAATAGCACCGATACTGCAATACCCCGTACCTAAAATGCCTACACAAGTTCGCCGATTGCTGGGTTTATTTGGGTGGTACGACAAGTTTGTGAAAGACGCATCTGACTTAAAAGGGCCTCTCACAGCTTTACTCCATAAATGCTTTTTATAATTAGTGCATCAAAGAGCTCTTTTACGCAACAACCAAAGCTCCTGGACATTGGCTTTTACACAACATATTTATGCTTGTGTATTATGTGTAAATTTAATAAATTTTGAAAATTTTATTACGTATATACATATGGATATAGTGTCTTATTTTTATTATATGTATGTATAGATGTATACATATGTATGTCTCGCAGCGGGAGGTAAACATTTTTACCTCCCGCTTCGACACTGCAAAGAAAAGCTCGACTTCCCTCGGAGTTTTGAGGCAGCGAAAAGAGCCCTTTCGATGTAAAGTGCAAGGTTTGTATCGTGCACAAAATGTTCGGTGTCTTTTGCATAAGTTTGCTGAATGCACACATTGTTTAAATTTTAATTTCTTTTATTTTTTGATTTCGGTCATTTTTGCGTACTGGTGAGAGTATTTGAGAGCTGGTACGCTGGTACGCTAGGCTATCCAGCGTCTTGTAGGAGGGAATGTAACGAGTTGTACGTCACGTCAGCACGCAAATGCTTTTACTGCATGATTTGAAAATGTATTTATTTTTATAAGCAGTTGCAGACGAAGCCGATGGACTGCTGGATGCAGCTATAAGGTGAGTGGTGGGAGAAGAGGGTTATTAATCGCGGCGCTCAGAACGTTAGATTCGATTTAGTGTAAACTCTCGCATATTTCAGTTATTGTATAACATAAAAGTATTAGCAGCAGCCCTCTGAGTTACGGAGAATCTGCACTATTCAATAATCATTTGCATCCATAAGCGCCGTATTTTCAGGGCGCGTAAGAACATACGACGAGGAGGAGGGAAGGGCAAAGTATCAGGAAGTGTAGAATTTAATATTTACGTGGAAAACGCGAATGTCGCGAGAAGACATGCTGTCGAAATGCTGAGTGCCGAAGGAGAGAGAGAATGAGAGAGAGAGAGGGGGGGTATGTATATATCATGTTAGAGCTGCGTCCTCCTTGCTTCTCAATTTTGTTTGACAATATTATAAGAATAAAATAAAGGAAATGGCAATGATAAACAGAAGACATATTACTCACTTGTAACAGATCAGTATATTTATATACTTGATTATTGGCGCACCGTAAATTATATGTGCTGTAGGAATCTGTGCACATATTAAATATATTCAATTCCTTTGGGTGTACGTGTTCCATATATAGCAGGTTTTTCTGAATATCTGGATTAACATTGGTTTGAGATGATACCACAAAGTATTTTCTGAAATATGAATTATATATATATATATATATAGATATATATATATATATATGTATATGTAATAACATTTAATATACAAATTTATTCACGATAAAAGCAAATATTTTTATCAAAATAAAAACTTATAACAAATTATAAACTAAAAAGAGAACGTTCAATATTTTGCGAATCAAATACTAGCAAGTCGAGCGACGATGGCTTAATCGGTAGAGAATCGGGCTAGAAATCCAGAAGTTCTAGATCGAAGCCTGTCTCTTGACGATTTTGGGGACACCTCTTTGTTTATGTAAGTGTCTATACATCTGAGCTCCAGTGAATCGGATTCCAGTATGCACAACGAAAATATTTCACTGTAGATAAAACGGCAGGTCTTCATTGCTATGCGCGAGTACTTAAAAATATTGGACTCAATGCACTGAAATTAAGTACTCACAAGTGCAGGAAATGCAGAATCATATAAGACTCGAATGAGTACTTGAAAAGTCTGTCAAAATAAAGAAAATTAAAAAATTAAAAAATTTAAAAAATACTAACCAACTAACCTTGACTCCTCACATGGCTTAGTTATATGAAAATATATAGGCTTTAACCAGGGTTATAATTATATTCGCCTGATACTTGATGCGTGAACTAGTCTCGCTTTGGATATTCAGATTGGTTCTAAGTAATAGTTTTGGTTTATTTCTTATGTATTAGTTTTGTTTTTTTTCCTGATTTTATCATACCTGCATTACTTACTTTTTTCTGTATATTATAAGGATATGTTGCCGCCGCAGTTCCAAGAGCCCCTCCACCCTCATCCTCCCCTCAGCCCGCCCCCTCAACTACCCTCTTCTTCATTTCACTTCCTTTTCACTCCTCCTTTCTCCCCCTCACCATCCACATTTTGGACGCTCCTGAAATCCTGATTTTGGACACCCCTTGGACTCTCATTTTCGACACTCCTTAATAACTCCTTATTACAGGACGATAACTGGAACCAAAAACTTTTTTATAAATAATATGTATATTCTTCTCGATATTAAATAAAAACTGAACCGTAGACAACAGTTGGAGGCAACCTTGGGTTGTAATAACAATAAAAACAACCAACTATTTCTATAAAATTGGCAACGTTTCGTTCCTGGTGAGGATATTAGAAAGCCTTCATTAAAAAAATACGCTTTGTGGCGTTCGCAGGAGTTGTCTCTGACCGACCACGTGCGGAGCGCAAGACGTGACGTGTGTAGTCACACCTACGCAACCTGCCGGCGTTTGGAAGGGAGCACGGCAAGAAGCGAGACAGCAGCGCGTGCGGTCACATACATATGACTTCGTGTTAGAAAAAGAGCGCGAGAGTGAGTGAGAGGGTGCTGGCGAGGCGAGCAGCGCCGCGGGAATGCGAGTGAGGGAGAGAGAGAGAGAATTATTCGGAAGAGTACTGTACAGGCGAACTGTAAAGTACTACTATAGAGATTTTCTTCTAGCGGAATAGGGATACGACAGCTGGCCACTAGGGAGTTCTAGTTGTCATTATGGGGCGTCTACAGTGGCTCATATAATGGAATAGGGTATTTTGAATATTGCGCACTCGGTGGACTTATTTATAGGTGGAGCCACCGGATGGGCCAAGATATTAATTAATTGATCTTTAGCGATAAAGGGGACGCGGATTAACTGATCAATCAAAGGATATAGACGGCGGCAATGAATTTCTTGACCAATAGGAAAATTAGGATTGGAAAAGAGGGCGCTCGAGGGAATCACAATTGAGGATTTAATTAGTGGTGAAATATTGATAGACCAATAGTGGATTCTTTGCATGAAAAAGACCAATTGTGTAATTCGGCGGCCGAGACGGCATTTCCGCGAAGAAGGAGGTCGGGTGGGAAAACGCGACATCCTTTCACGAGCGGAGCATCGGCCTCGGACATTCTGTTCCCGATCGTGTTCTGAATAGCAGCTTGGTAGTTCTTTGAATTCGAGTTTGCCGGTGTTCTGCAGTAGAGTTGTTTTTTCCCCTTGATAGCAATTGTCGAGATTCGCGTTTTCCCCTGGATTTGTAGAGTTCCCGTAGAGGAAACCTCCGCAACCCTTTTCGTTTAGGCATACCATGATCCAACTGAAGATAGTGATTTGGCCGTTGGCCCATGTAATTATGTAAATTCAAAAGAAGTTGTTTGCCAAACCGTTTAATGTAAAGAAAGGGTGTGTCAGAATATATTCGGGGATTTATGTTACCATCTGAATTATTAATATTTTTTGATTTATGTTACTCGAATGCTTCCACTTTCCCGCGTCCTGCCACTTTTAGCAATCAATATAATATAATTCTAAATATATCTGTCTCTTCGAGAAAAAAATTTTTTTAAAAAGATTGAAATTTAATGATTTTTTTCATAGAATATTTAAGTGCATTTCGCGCCGGACTACTCGCTGGGCTCATCAGTAAGATGACGAGTAGTCCTATCTTAGACGCAATATGATATGCCGGGAATGAGTGTAACTTATGGAAAAAAATGAGAAATTAAACTAGTGGATCACGAGAAATTGTGATCCATGTAGTGGAAGAATTAGGAACATTATGAGAAAAGACTCTAAATATATTCACAAGTTTCCGTACGGAGTGAGGAAATGGCCCTAACTATTTTCATACTTACTCCCGAAACATAACTAGTGGAAATATAAAAAAGGCCTGTTAGTGACGGAAGTCCAAATTTTATAAGACAAAGACTCTATTGCTCGATATTAATTTTAATATAATTCTGAATTTATCTATCTCTTCGAGCAAACAAATTTTTTTAAGAAGATTGAAATTTAATGATTTTTTTCATAGAACATATAAGTGCGTTTCGCCCTGGACTTTTGAAAAAAAATTTTTGCTGCAAGAGACAGATAAATTCAGAATGATATTAAAATTAATATCGAACAATAGAGTCTTTGTCTTATAACTTTTAGCAATCCTTCCTAGAGGTAAAGAGTCAGCCGCGTAAGATAAATTATTCTTTGTACACTAATTGGAATTCCCGTGCGGGTGGGTAAAATTCCACGTTACACATTCTAATCGAAATCAGCTTTTTTTAAACATTTATTTAATTTATAGTACTGTTTACTAATAACGTTAAAACCCTCTTGTTTGTTAATATTATAAGGGCCGAATTTGACTTATTCGAGTCGCTGGGGTTTGTACAAATAATTTATTTTATTTAGGAGGATATCTTTGGTCAAGGCTTTGTATTGAAAAGATAATTATTAATAAATAAGTTTTAATGAGTCCTAAGCACCGCTGACTCTAGGAACGGTCCTCCAGTTTCTTCTTACCGTTGTAGTTAGTCCTGAAGTCCAGTTACATGGACTCTGCCACTTTGGCGGACGCGTTTATAAAAAATGCGGACGCGCTTAAAAGTGCGGATGCAATAAAATGTAGATCCATCTTTGAAAAGTGAACGCGATTAAGTGTGCGGTCGCTACTGGCGACGAATATAGACACTATGGAAAAATGTGGCGTACTATAAAAGTGCGGACACGCTATTGATAAAAATGCGGACGTTCTGCTCATATATGCGGACATGTTGCTGGTCGTAATATAGATTAATTTTTTACTTTATTAATTACTAGTTAAACTTTTTATTTTTGTCTGTTTTACGTCGTACTTCTTGTCGGTATTAGTGACTCTCATTCCCTGCGTTTTTGCGAGTCCTCAATTAGTTCATTGAGTCCACTATTGAGCAACTTGCAAATCCGTAAGTGAACGGGGACCATCAGTTTTATGGACGGTGAAATATACACGTTGTACACAATGGAATCAAAACCACTGGAGCTCAGACGTATAGACACTTATGTAAGCAAAGAGGTGTTCCGAAAATCATCAAGAGTCAGGCTTGAACCCAGGACCTCTGGGTTTCTAGCTTGATACTCTACCCATTGAACCATCGTCGCTCGATTGGTCTTAAACTTCTATATTGAAGGGTTTCGGTTAGTACGGAAAGGGCATCTAAGTTAGTAGAAATAAAATATACTTCGAAATGATTATTTTATTCTTTGTTGTAATTTAATTGAGCTTCCAGACAGAGATTTCAAGTATTCCGAAGGGTCATTTGTTTTTCAATCGCAACCGTCCTATTCTAAGTTGGTTCGTTTTCGTATAGTCCTACACTAATTCTTAAAATAGTGTTGTGAGGTAACTTGCATTTTTAACACGCGCTGTTAATTGAAGCTTCCTTCTCTCCAGAGTGAGGGTAAAGGTCTTTAGTGTAATCGGTGACGGGTGAAATAATGGCACAATGGTTACAACAACTATATTAGATTTATTAAAACACAAAATGGACAAAAGTGGTATGTCCGACGCGGCGACAAAGCAATATGGGATCGAGCTCTGCGCAGAGCGATATACGGAGTCTGAAAGTTCGACGACAAGTGACCTATGCATACCCTCAGCCATTGTTTTTATCCCTCTAGGCCAATGGTCGAAGAGAAACTTCTCGAGGCCCAAAGAGGGAGGAACAACGGGACCGAGTGCAATTAGGCCCATTGTTAGGGACGGACGTGTGCCTACTCGAGGCTCGAGGATTAGACTGCAGCGCATATTTATTGTGCTCGACATTCCGAAAGTTTCGGAATGAGTCTTGCGCGCGGCTGTCGGGCAATATTTCTTTATTTTATTTGCGCGTGGAAAAACCCTACTCTCATCTCGAGGCTCGAAAGGACACACGCCACAGGTCTTATAATTACACGAACTAGTCGTGGCAGGTTTCGAACTTATCTATGCTGCGGCTTACTCACGCCAGATATGCTTGGTGGTTCTTTCGTTACAGAGCACTACGGTTGTAATATACGTTCAACCGGAGTAAATGCCAGCTTGCGTGCAGAGTTCAGTGGATTACTAGGCCCTCCGAGAGCGTATAGCTAGTACCTTGACACCCTCCTACGAGCTTGTGCTTATTCTTTTGTAATAACTCCAAATAGTCGGCTAGCTTATGCGGCAAGTCGTAGTGACAGTAAAAGCTTGTTTTACTGTATGCGACAGGGTTTGACGAACACCGGTATCTAGTCTGATCGTGAAAAGCGCTGCGCTGATCGAGTCGAAGGTTGTATGGACTTAAGCGCATCCGAATTCGATGAGTGGAAATTTCGAAAAAAAAAAATTCCTCCAAACATTCCTGGAATAACCACTTAAGTCCCCAGAACAATAATTCGAATATATACACAGCATATCGACGGCTGAGATTAAAAAGATGCTTATTCAGAGTCCGTTTCAAGAAACTGCTTATTCAAAGTCCGTTTCAAGAAGCTGCTTATTCAGAGTCCGCTTTAAGAAGCTGGTTATTCAAAATTATTTTTTCTTTTCAAATTTTGTAGTGGCAGTCCTGCGACAATTGAAATTCTGCTTTCCGGCGTAAAGAAGCAGTGAAAAAAAACGGGAAAAATTCGGAAAAATCGGGAATAATTCTGAAAAATCTATAAAAAAATTTTTTATTTCGGGATGATATTTATACGGGGGAGGGTCATACATATATGTACATGCGGAATTCTCCTACCGAAAAACAAAACAATTTAGGGTCTAAAAATTTTAAGAAATAATTTTTCAACTTCGGGGTGGTATTTATGAGGGGGAGGGTCGCATATATATAAATATATAAATCGGGTATTTTGAATGCATCCCTATAATAAACTACCCTTCGCTAGCGCATTCAAAATTCCACTTTTGGCATTCAATATTCCATATTTAAAAATAACCCTATACTACCCCTACTTTCGGCGCATTCAAAATACCCGATTTATGTATTTATAGCTATACATATATATATGGGATTCTCCTAGCGAAAAATATAACAATTTGGGGTCTGAAAATTATAAAAAAAATTCTTTTGACATCGGGGTGATATATGTATGAGGGGGAGGATCATAAATATGCATATAAATTGCGACATAGCAATAATTATTGCTGCGTCGTGAACATTATTACACGGCCAGCTGATTCACTCTCATTAAAGTACACAAAAAGTCAAGATCGCCATCTACGAGTAGTAGCTCCTCAAAAGAATCGTCCGACACTTCGTCAAACAGCGGCTCTTCAGAAAATGACACGTCAAATAGAAACAGACATAGAAGACACAGGAGGGAAAGAAATAGTAGCCGCGACCGTATCTCTGCTAAAGACCATGTCAGTCATTTGCAGCTAATTAAGAATCTAAAGATAGAGTAATCAGGCTCACCTAAAGATGACCCACAAGATTACAACAGAAAATTGACAGATATTAAAGACAGTCTAGAGATACCAGCCATGCCAAAGCCATGCTAAAGCTAGTACCGTACACTTTGACAGGAAGAGCACAAATGTGGTATCAGATAGAAAAAACAGACATACACTCATGGAAAGACTTCTTGTCAGCCTTCAAAGAGCAATTCTTTACATCTGCCAACACGAACGATGTAATGGACGAACTGTTGTGACGAACACAAGGCAACGGCGAAAAGATATCGACATATATTATGAACTTCAGACATATCGCCGATCATCTACAAAAACCAATGTCAGTTAAGAAGCAGATAAGTCTACTCATCGACAGATTAAGGCCAGTCTACAGAAAAGCCCTAAAGCACAAGAAGATTAAAACATTCCATGACGTAAAAAAGTACTGTAAAGAACTCGAGGACGAATTAGAACATGATGCCAGATATGCTCCACCACCACCTGCAGAAAAATCCAAGTTCCCAACGGCAGTATGGTCAACTACACCAAAACCAAAGGTAGCTGCGACAGAAGAGATAGCAGAAAGTATCGAAGTTGCTACGAAAGCAAAGAAGAAGAAAAATAAAAACAAAAAGGCTGAAACAACCGAGACGACTCCTGATCAGCAGGAAACTACGACACAGGAAGCTTGTGCAACCAGCCAGCAAGTGCAAGCCCCGCAACCGACGCAAGTGCAGCAGAAGCCTCCGCAACCCTTCACACTAGCACTGAGTCAACAACTGAATCAAACGCAGCCACAAGTTCAATATTATGGACCGTGCCACGTTTGCGAGACAGTGGGACATAAGGCAGCAAATTGTCCGAAAACGCAATGTTATAATTGCAAGCAATTCGGTCATAGGAAGAACGCCTGCCCTTACCCAATAAAATTGTCTGGAAAATGCTAGTAGTGTGGTCAAGTTGGAGCACAATTCAAGAATTGCAAAAACTGTGCTAAAGCAAGAGAACTTCTACAGACATTGCAGCCAAAGACTGAGCCAGAAATCGCATGTCAGGTATGTGGACAAAAAGGCACGACGCTGCGAGACTGCACAAACTGTGTTTACGACAGAAAGCTTCTGGGAAACGACTTGACGGAGGCCGCCAAGGGCCAGCCGACCTCCGTGTTCACGCTTTGGGCCCTCAACTAACGAACAAAATTGACAAGCATACCCCCGCAGTTTGCAGGAGTATGTCAATTTTGGGAGGGGGAGGAAGTGGCGGCAAGCCACAAGAAACAGTGCGAAGTCAGGAAGTAGCGGCCAAAGCTGTAAGTAACAGCCAGACCAGCTGTGTAAAGATAGGCGCAGAACCAGAAGAGACAAAAGAGAAATTCGAAGCCTGAATGAAACGCTGACGCAACCCGTGGCCAAACGCTGCAGGCCGAGAAGGAAGTAATTGTGAATGTGAAAAGAGGAGACGCCATTGCAAAACAACGCCCAGACTCTGTCACAGAGATGAAGAAACTAGTGGTTAATTTAGGGGCAAACAGAGGATATCATGTTAGAGTCAGTATCGCTAGAGACACGGAATCAAAGCCAGACGGGACGCCGGCTGCGCCAATGGAGAGTAGTGACGAGGATACGAGGTTAAACGAAGAAATCCAGCTGTGCAAAAAGCGAGGCTTTAGAGTAGAGAAAGACATGATTCAAGGTCGAGGACTAGAGGACATCGTGGAGTTTTCGAAAAAGAGCCTGGCAAACGTAAAAGAGTTATCAGAATTCAGGAAAGCTGAAAAAATCATGAGAGCTGAAGCCAACTTAAACTTGGAGCCGAAATCCACTGTGGAGCCAGATAATAACGGCGAGCAGAGGAAGTCAGCCCGGAGGTTAGCACAGGCTTTAGATTTCGGTGAGACTCGAGTAACCGCCTGGAGGGAGACAATAAGTTGGAAGAAACTGAGGAACTTGACAAAGAGGTAACTACAGATGATGATGATGATAGCATGAGCGAAGAGGAAATGATACTGATTGAAGCAAATGAATTATTAGAGGAAAAATTAGAGGAAGACCAAAGAATAAAGACGAAAATGAAAGATTTGCTCGATGAAGAGAAAGATTACATGAAACTAAGACAAATCGAGGTAGCCGTGGACACTCTGATTAACGAAACGATGTCAGACCCCAGCACCCCTGCACAATTAGAGAAAGCCGGAGTCGACAGAGAATCCAAAGAAACGGAGGTGCACGCAGCCAATAGAGAATAGAGACTAGATTAAAATCAGTCTAGGTGGAAAGGAGTACAGAGCCTTGTTCGATCCTGGAGCCATGTTAACTATCGCAGGTCCAGAGATCGCTCGGAGGTACAAAACTCGACTTAAAGCTAGTCAAGCTCTGATACGAACGGTGACAGGAGGAACGTCGCCCGTATTAGGATTTCTACCAATTCGAATAGACTTAGATGGAATAGACAAAACGATTACGGCAAGAGCAGTCGCTGAAGTCACACATGAACTGATTTTGGGCAAAGATTTCTGCAAGACGTTCAAAATAGACACAAGCCACAAAGGCTTATGGCGAGCCAACCTGGGAGTATGGAGAGAGTTCGACCGGCCAGAAGCTAGGTCTCCGGCAATCATCATCGCAGAGAGCGCGGGTATCTCCGAGCTCAGCGACGAGGAGAGACGGGAAATCGAGGAACTGGTGGCCGAGATACTACCAAACAATCCCGGAGAGGAACTGGGGTACACGGACTTAACTGAGCACCACATCATATTGACAGACTCAACCCCTATACGCTGTAAAGCCAGAAGACGTTCACCGAAGAAGATAGAGGAAATAGAAAAAGCAGCTTTTTGCGTCAACTATATCGAATTAAATAAAGTGACGAAAAAGGATAGCTACCCTCTGCCCCAAATGGACATGATACTAGACAGGCTACGCGCAGCCAGATACTTGAGCAAGATCGATCTCAAGCAGGCTTACTTCCAAGTCAAAATGCAGGAGAGCAGTAAGAAATACACCGCTTTTGCAGTACCTGGATACGGGTTATGGCAATTTAAGCATATGGCTTTCGGCCTTTGCAATGCGCCTAGTACGCTGCAGAAGATGGTTGACATTTTATTTGGCCCTGAGGACTCCCCAAATGTGTTCGGATAATTAGACGACATCGTCATAGCTACCGACACGTTCGAGGAACACAAGCGTAGAGTCAGACACGTGTCACCAAATTGACGTCAGCCGGACTCACGAATAACCCGAAGAAATGTGAATTCCGTGCCGGAAAGATAAAGTACCTGGGATTCATTCTGGATCGACACGGCTTACGAACCGACCCCGCAAAAATAGAGCCAGTGATGAACTGCCCGACTCCAAAAGACTTGACAGGCTTACGACGAGTCCTAGGCATGTTTGGGTGGCACTCTAGGTTCTTGGAAAACGAGTTGAAGATAAAGATCCCTCTAGTCAGGATGCTTAAAGAAAAAACTGGAATTCGGGACCGGAGCAAGATGAAGCGTTCAACAAGTTGAAGCAGGCGTTGACCAACGCTCCTGTTCTAGCCAGACCGAGTTTTACGAAACCTTTTACGATCCAGTGCGACGCCAGTAATTTCGCTATTGCTGCAGTACTCACGCAAGAATTTGACGTATTACACGGCTGAAGATTGTGCACGATTAGGCGCTTTAAAATGCATGGTTTTTCCGTTGTCGTGACACCTAACAATATTAAAATTTAATGATTTACTAAATTTAAATTCTAAGTAGAACATTAGACGAACAATTTGCTCTATTTAATTTTGAAAAGTCTTTCATTTCATCGATGGAGCGAAAGTTTAAAAATGCAAGCTTTGGTGCAGACGGCACGCAAAAATTGTCACGAATAACATTGTTGGCTGCTGGACTAGACCGATCGATTTGTCAGAGAACCACCCATATATATATATATATATATATATATGTGTGTGTGTGTGTGTGTGTGTGTGTGTATGTGTGTGTGTCACCCCAAAGTTAAAATAATTTTTTTTAGGATTTTTAGACTTCTAATAGTGATGTTTTTCGCTGAGAGAATACATACAGGCCAAGCGCCCTAGCTTTTTTGTGGACATAAAAGTAGCCCGACAACGGATACCGCGATTATATAGAGAAAGGGGTCTAGATTAAGCCCATATACTTTTGGACACGAAAGGACCCCGCACAAAATGATAGGAAATGAGGTTCCGGTCAAACCACCTCATGATACCGGTGCCAGCGGTTCAAGATAATTGAGAGTTTATTTGTCGTTCAATGTAATGAAATGGAGTTAGCAATCGAATTTTTTCGTGGCACTAAGAAGTGGATGGTTTTCTTTCACACGCCAAGCCAATTGCAAGAAAGTGGAGATCCCGATTTTCTTGCGATGCGATTATAAAACAATATTATAGTTTTCTGATGCCATTGTGTCGTTACAAAATGAAAAATCAGGTCCAGAAGTTCTACACATGCAAAGATATACGAAGTTCAAATCACAAGAAAATCGGGATCTTGATTTAATGGCTGAGCAAAGGAATCAGTAACTTTGGTTCCGATTCGTATCCCGAATTTTTTACGACTCAAATAAATAGGGATATTGCGTACCTCGATGTGTCTTATTTTTACAATCAATTTTTTGAGACGCAACTCAATCAGGATACTGTCTTCCTTGGTTAGTTTATTTTCCCAATCAATTTCTGTTGCCGCTAAACCAAGACCCCGATTTTCATGCGTTGCAAAAAGAAACGGTTACCACTATTGGTATATGTGTAATATTGAATGGTACGATGAGAACAATTCCTTATGTGCAAAACAATTCAGAATTCCAAACTTCCAAACCACCAGTAGTGCATAATCGGCGACCCTGTTTAACTAGACGCTTTCCCAGCACCTGGTGCGTAAGTTCTGTTGAAAAGCTATGTAGCGCACCACCTAAACTCCATAAGCGGGCTCTCTTCGTACTTAAACGCCCCCTTGATACGTAGTGCTCGAGTTTAGTATAGGACGCGTTTCATCTAGTCTCCGCTTATAAGAATCGCTCAGCGCACTATGTTCTATTCTTCTTGTCGGTATAGGTATACTTATGTACATACAAAGCGCGTTCTATATCTATATTTATTTGTTTATATTCGTAGCCAACCATTCTAAACTACTCAAAAACGGCTTATTTAAGGGGTTATGCCTGAGTTAAAATTCAAAAAAATCAAATTTTTTTTATTTGATTTTTTTACGTCACATTTACTGTAGAATATATTGCAGAAACCCTTTTTGCCCGAAAAAAATTATTTACAAAGTTATAGGCAAAATACTAAAATCAAACAATTTGTTAAAATTGCGTATTATTCATATTTTGTTTTATAACGCTTTTGATTATTCAAAACAATTGTGTTTTTATAGAAAATTTAATATAAAATGTGTTTATAAACTCCTTTTGAAATATGCAATTTTATTTAAAAAAAACAACAAATTAGTTATTGATATTACATACAGTACAATATAGCTAATTTTTTTATATAATGGATTGTTTTATTTTCAATGTTTAAAATAAAATAAATTTAGAATTTAAATTTTGTCTTGTAATATCTTAATCAAATTTATAAAGCAGTAAAAAAACATATGTACAAATTTAAATAACCGCCTGAAAACATGGCACCTTGCACAGCATATGAAAAAGTAAGTCACTGTTTTACCGACCGACACGAGTTTTCTATCAGACAGCTGTTTCGTCTGCTGTCTGTAGTTTAGTGCAAGCTGAATGTTATGCTGTAGTGATTACTTCTGAGTCTCACAAGTGTTTAAATTTAGATAAGTATTTTGGACTATAAACAATATATTATTTTTTAAGAACCTGTTCTTTGTGAGTGTGTTCTTTCTTTTTAGATATACGGGCTAAATTTTATGTGTATAAGAAGATGCCTGTGTGTTAGATGTTCTCAAAGTGTACTGCAGTTGTTAACCCACCTGTCAAATAATGGGTAAGCAGTGGCAATATTTATGTTTATGTATAATATATTTACTGTGAATATGTATCGATAACTTATATTTCAATTTCAGCTTTTCATACTCGTATATCAAAATGTGCAGGACCCGGGTCCCAATATATCCCATAATATATGGGTATTTTATGCCCAAACATAAAAAAATATGCCAAACAGTTCATGTAAGTACTATCCGATAAACATATATCAATTTCTTATATAAACTTTAAATGCTGTTTTCTCAAGTTTTGAATTTTTATGATTTTAGGTCAGTTGCCGCAGGATTCCTCAGGAACCATAAGTCCAATCAATCTGAAATGTTTTATACAGCTCCAGGAAACCCTTCTGTACTGCTTAAGCGGAGCCAAATTGGCAAAGATAAGTTTAAGGTGAATGTTATGTATGTAAACATTGCGACGGAGAATCCGTCGTAGAAAAGCTGAGTGACTCTCCTGCAGGCACCCGAAACCGAGCAGAAGAATATACTCTAATGGCAACGGGTGCTTACAGGAGAAAACAGCTGAGCCGTAGCCAGGCGCCGGCACTGAGCCGCGCCGTAGGAGAGAGAGAGAGAGGGAGAGCGCACGAGAGTAGCAGCCAGCCGAATCGCCGCCGTGACGTCACGGCCGTCGAGCAGCGAGAGAGCGCGCGAGGAGTGGGAGCGCCGCTGACTACTACACGCGGCCGCGCGCGGCGCGCAGAGCCAGCAGGCGCACCGCTGGGCCGCAGCCGCCGCCATGACACCGCCGAGGAGCACGAGGCGACGGCGAACGTAGCCAGCGCATGGCGCTACAGCGAGCGGCGCGACGAGCGGCTGAGCCGCATATACCATAGCGAGCGCGTGCGTATGTGTGTGTGTGAGCGCGCGCAGCACGACGCGTGCCGAAGAGTGTGTGAGTGCGAGAGAGACGGCACGATGCCGCCGCGGAACACGAAAGAGTGGAGGCTACCGAGCCTCGTGTGTAACGCGAAATGTTATTGGCGGTCGGAGTGGAGGCGCCAGGGCTCTCCACAACGGCAGTAAGCGAGAGAGTGTGCCGAAGCCAGAGTATGAGTGAGGAGAAAATAAAGACGAGAAATTTGTAAATTGCCGCGGCCGATCACGTGACAACTGTACACCGATGCGAGCGTGTATGTGTAAGATCGCGAGATAGAGCGCCGAGACGAGTGAGCGAGCGAGCAGTACCGAGCCAACCTCCTAGTGAGTAGCTTCGAGCATCGAGAGTTTTGAGAGAGTTTTAAGAGTTTTCGAGAGTTTTCATCCAGCAGCCTTGTTCACCCGCGCACAACCGCGTCTCGCCTGTATTCGCGTCGTCGATTCACAGAGTACGAGACAACGGCCGTACGCGAGGAAGTCTGCTGTCAGTGTAGTGAAAGTAATAAAGAAAATTCATTTACAATTTTAAGTGTTCACATTCTTATACCAAAAATTACCGGCTCAAACGACCCGTGAAATAAGAAGTCTTAGCCGAGGCCCGAGCCTGTGAGTGAGCCATCCGTGTCGCGTCAAGGCGCCCGCACACCCGGAAAAATAATAGACGCGACCTGTAGCTCGACTCAGGACCGCGGAGGGGAAGGCCCAAGCGCGAGCGCGAAATACTCCCCGGGAGACGCACCGACGTGCCTCTCTCCTCTCGCCCGCCGCAGCCACCAGCCCCGCTGTGTCACAACATACGTAACATTCACTATAATTACTTATATTATAACTTATATGTTACTAATTATTGTAAATTTGTATTTTTCAGAAAAGCCTTCCGCTTAAGCTGAGAAAAGGCATATTTAGAAGAAATTCCATCCAGTTTGGTTTGGATTCATCACCCGGATGATGACAAATCATGCGGCAAAGGAGAAAAAGTACTCAAATTTAATGCTTCACACATGGGATTGTTTAAACAGTAAGTATAGATGTATCATGCATTAAAAATATGCAAAATTACAATGAATATGTATGCATGAACTACAGAAAAGATTTTTTATGATACTACTTATATATAATTTTTTTTCCTATTAACTGATGATTTATTTTTTTCAGGTTTAACTCAGGCATAACCTCTTAATCATGATTTTCACAAAAACTAGCCATTTTCCAGAGTTGTGCCCAGCAAGTCTTTTGTTCAGGAGACTATCAACTACAACTTATCAAAGTTGCAGCCGATTTGACCGGGACCTCATTTCCTATCATTTTGCGCGGGGTCCTTTGTGCGGGAATATTGTTTATTATTAATAATAAGATGCGAAAATGCATTTTCTTTTAGTTTTTGGCTTTTAAATCGTAAAATAAGAGAGTAGAGTAAAAAAGTAAAGAGACAAAAGTTATAGCTGATTGAATTGCGAAGAAATTCATATATTGAACGTCACTATCCGCTGAATGGACATGGAGGAAACCTCGGAAAACCGTGGAAAACACCGCAAAATCGACGTTTTTTAAAAATCGAAAACTCATATTAGTCCAGGAGTCCTGGGATTTTGTCGGCCACTTTCTTCTAAAGATTGTTTCATAGTCAAAATTTATTTGTGGTAACCTACTGAAAGTAACCCTGAATTCTCGACTTCGGACCTGATCGGCAACATTGTTATTATTGCAAAATAATCTTCAAAAAAGCACTTTTTTTAGTTTTCCGCGAATAACTTTTTTGTAACGCATTTTATGCAAAAAAAGGTAGAGAGGAAAGTTGTTTAGAATTGAATTTCCAATCAGACACATGTAATTTCGAATGTAAAATTAGCTTTTTTCATCGCTAAATTGTTAAAATAAAAATCTTTTTCCAAATTTTCATATTGCTACAGTTTTTTCAAAAAAAGGGATCTTTATCGTCGGATAGGCTCTCAAAGATGACTTTTTTTAGTACAAGTAATCTAAAAATCGTTGTCCAATCTGTATATCTCAAAATGGCGTCCAATTGCAAAATTGTTTACCCTAAAATTTCATATTCATTTCTAAATTACTCATGGAACGATAAACGGATCCAACCCTGCTTAATCGATAGCGCATGACGTACTTAATAAACGCTAAAAAGGAATTTTCTTAAAATTAATATTTAACCACATTTTTAGCAATAAATAGTTTTTATTTTCGCGGATTTTGAAGTTAGAGAAACGCGACAAAATGCATCTGCAAGATTTTGCAAGAAATAAATGATCTTGAGAATGTAAAAAACCATCTTAAATTTGAGCTACAGTGCGGTGGCTATGTACAGATCAGATGCACATGTAGCCAGAACGAGTGCGTAGATTATCTCCACACGTTCTCATTGTCCAAAAAGCTATAAAAAATGTTGGGCTTTGAAACCAGCGAATGATAATCTTGTGATGGTGAAATGGGTAACTACATTATCGGCAGTAGACCGGCTAATCTCGTAAATGGTTTACCGAGTGTGCTTATGATTTATAATAGTATATGTCAACCTTACGTAACGGGTGATATTTGTTCACGCTTATTACGTACCACACCCCTCCATTTACACGACTATGCTTATGGCCGAACACAAATTCAGAACTTTAATTCGTCAATGTATCTACCTCTGCTCACCTCGTCATTTCAGTCTATTGACATTGATATAAGGGGTGAGCAGGGGCTACCTCTGCCATTCGATTACGGGGCACTAACGGTGACACTTCACTTTAAACGCACCAGCTAAAATAATGTGGAGGCTTGACGATTTTATTAATCACCAATACATTTAGGTGGGTGGTGGTGACGGTGTTGGTAGTACCGACGATGGTAGTTGTGGCTTCGACAATTACATCACGATTGATCTTAGACGTTGCCAGAGTGGCGCGGGTGTCGGCAGTTTCTTGAAAGGCTTATATCGTAGCGCCTTGCCTCTGATTAAGCGTGGCGCTAAATCTGTCAGAACGCAGGCGGCTCACGCTAGTGCAAGAATTATGGACGATGTGCTGGGCGAGAAACAACCTTTCAAAGAAGCGCTTAATCAGCGTTTTCGAGAGAGCAGGAATAATCTGAAACGAAAAGCTACATAGGCAATAGACAAACTGATGATGGAGAATACCCCTGACGAGGTGGGAGAAGGTGTAAAAAAGGGTAGGGGTGCTGGATAAAGACAATTCAGCATCAGCAAAATCACAGACGAAAAATACTCGTGGGGATGAATGGTATACATCTACTACTACAAAAAAGAATAAGAAGAAGCCGACGACTGCAAAGAAGATTGTGAAAAAGAAAATTTCCACCGTTAAGAAATGAGACATATTTGGAAACTGAATTTACAACTTTTTCGAAATGGCTTTCTTGCACACCGACTCTTGCGACTAAATAAAGTCCGAGTTATCGTTATTTGAATTGCCACCAACACAGACGGCGATTGAGAGTTCTCATTGGGTTCAGTATAAATCAATCTCATCGCTTACCGATCAAGCACCAATAGAATTTGTCATACCTGGCACTTCTGAGTATCTCTATTTAGCACACACACTGTTAAGTTTACGTGTAAACATAGTGCGAACTACCATACCAGACAAGGATGAGGAAACGCCGCCTTCTGTCGGACCTGTAAACAACTTTATGCATTCGCTGTTTAGCCAAGTAGATGTATCCTTCAATCAGAAGCCCGTGTCACCGCCAAATAATGCTTACGCTTACAGGTCGTACTTTCGAGACTCTGTTGAATTATGGGCCAGCGGCAAAAAATTCACACTTGCCCAGCGTCTTGTGGTACGATGATACAGCCGGTAAAATGGATGCTATCGATACAGATAATGCAGGCTTTGTAAAACGTCAAAAAGTCATGACCAATAATAAAATTGATTTATTGTGTCATTTGCATGTCGATGTACTGAATATGGATAGATTGATGCTTGGTAGGGTTGAGGTGCGTGTAAAACTTATACCATCTCGTGACAGTTTTTATTCTAATGGCTGAGGAGAACGTATACGTAGTACACATAGCTGAGGCAGCACTATTTGTTCGTCGTGTCAAAATCAACCCGAGTATATCGATACTTCATGAGAAATTTCTAACCAAGACTACGGCAAAGTATCCAATTACCCGAGTTGAAGTGAAAAATGTAACTCTAAACAGTGGTGTGCATGGCCAATCAATCGATAATATTATTTTGGGCCAATTACCAAAAAGAATTATTATTGGTTTTATCGAGAACTAGGCTTACAAAAGAATTCAATACTTATAGAAAGTCAAAGACGCAATATAAATTGTAATAAAAGAAATGGGTGATTACAGCAAAGATGTGCTTACAAATACCCAAGATGCCCAATACACATTTTATACGGCTTACAATGTCGAAAGTTCAATGCGTGAATTTGACGGGTCATTGGTCGACAATATTGTTAACAAGTTGAAAGAAAAAAATATAACCCTAATCTTAGAAGATATTTATATTATCGTTTATGAATTTGTTAATTTACATTTATATAATTTAGTAACATATTTAAATGCCGATATATATAAGAAATCGAATAAATAAATTGTATTTAGTTATAAGTACTTACTCTGAATAAATATATTTAAAACATATACACTCTATTTGTTTACAATTTACCACATATAAACTAGATACGTCCTCCACTCCCCACCATCGTTTCAATTGTTTCTTATGTTTTTTTTTGTAATCTACAATAGTGGGTGGAAGGGGAGGGGCAAGAAAGAGGGGAGGAATTTAACCAATAAATCAATCTGAAATTCGTTAGTTTGCCGCTGGTGTTCGTCGGGGGAGGATACAACTTGTGAGTAACTGTGTCTCGCCGAAGTTCTATCCAAAATAGATGGGGACTCTTTTCTCCAAAGTTCCGTCTATCTCAGGAGGACACTTCAAAATAGATGGGGACTCTGGCGATTTTTTCGTCAAAGTTCCGTCTATCTCAGAGGGACACTTCGGCGAAAATAAAAGAAAGGGGAGGGAGTCTCCCAAGTAGTTGAGGCACCTTGGGGAGTGTAAATAAAGGTAACCTTGACCATAGTGGCAGGGATCAGAAGGTCACACAGGTCAAGGTTATTTTTATTTACATTCTCTAAGGTGCCTACATACTACTTATATATATAGATAGATAGTTCGCTTCTACGTGACGCGGCGTAGCCGGCAGTGGAGCATAGTAGGTTGTTGATTTTTTCCGTGCAGTAGGTCTGATTTGTTGTGATGATGTATGTATTGAAGGAGCTTCTCTCTCTTTTTTTTTCTTAGAAAATATCTTCGAGTGCTTCTGGTGAATCCCCCCGATTTGCTACATACATATGAAGCATTTGTCTTCGTATATGAAGTCATACTGGTGTGTTGGTACGGGGCAAGCTTTGCATATAACATAGGCGTTTATTATATATAGCTCGGGATCCATTCGGTGACAGAGATCGCATTCCCGGCGAATATCTAATTTCATGCCGCAGTTTATGCAGTGGCCTTTTTGGCAGCGAATCCTTGTCCTCCAAAATCCAGTCCTAGATTTTCCAGGTGCAAATATCCGCCAGTTCAATCGAAAGCTATATCCAAATTTAAATTTGGATGAAAAAATCTGGCGAAGTCCCTTGGTATTCCATGAATACCGGTTAATATGGGAACTATCCTTTCGTCTTCTAAGTTGACGTCTTCGGGGATGTTATTCCGCCTTCTGATGGTGTGCCAGAAGGAAATCCTGATATAAATGGGCAATCAGGATTAAAAAAGAAGTGTTTTGCTCGCAGGTGAATTTTTTTGTGTAATCCCCAGTTATCTATCTGTACTTGGCATGCAAAGCACACCGCTGCTCTTGGGTCTACGCAGATAAAGCCTTCTATTGATAGTGCGAAGATAGAGACGTTTGCTACTTCCCATTGGAAAAAGCTGGCAAGTCCTTTCCATTCGAATCTGTATTTCTTCATGTTGTCTGGGTTGCATACAGGCCAATTGTATGAAATTCTATCGTACTCGGAGGTATGCTGCATGCGATTTCGCATCGTTCAGAAGAACTTTCGTTCCGTTACTATTACCCAATATAGTTGCCGTATACTCTGGCGGAATATGAGGTCTAGGCAGTGTTTTATGTGTGCGTCCTCCTGATATTGAGCGCGTATGATCTCTTCTGTTCCATACGGAAGTCCCATGAAATCCTCGCAAAAAATTCTTAGTGCGAATTTAATTATTCTTGTTATTCTTTCATTACCCTCGATTATATGGTCGCACAGCCCTTCGATGTGTCTTAGGTATTGCTTGCATCGCACTTTCAGCTTGCCGTGATAGTCCGGTTCGATTCTCTCCATTGCCTATAAAACTACGAAGAATTTGCAAAAATTTGCTCGTTTTTCTTTAATCTAGGTGTTACTTGTTAGCAAAACCAATAGCAAAGCTTATTAGTGTTGTTGAAGGTTAAGTTGCTCTATCTCTTCCTTTTCCTGTTTATAAAGCTGTCTAGGCATATCGCACAGGAAATAATTCCTTGCGCAATCATTAGGTGCTGTTGGCAGTTTTCGCAAATCCTACCAACTGTCGTCCTTCTAGTTAGTACGTGAAATTTCTCCAACCGAAGCCAATAAGCTCGATTTTCCAGAGTCAAAAGTGCGTAGCAATCTTTGCACCGTAGTCTTCATTCGATGGCGTTTAGATATATGCTGTCTATATCGTCTAGTATTTTTAGACACCGTCTCTCCGTCAAAGCATCGGATACTCCTACGAGCTTGTCTCTCGGTATTTCTTCCGCAGCGTCTATTTCCATTTGCTCCGGTATCATTCGAATGGAGAGAGGGTATATTTGTGTATTATCCCTTCGTCACTATACGATTGTTATTTTTCTTTTCTATTTTTGTTTACATATATGTGTTAAAAATAAAAAAAGTCACTCTTTACATACGGTTAGTTCACGACGTTAGAAAGAGAGAAAAAAATTGTGAATCTGGCCGTCGACCTAAATATTCTGCTACATGGGGATATAATGGTGGAGCATTGGCTTGCTATTATAGGTTAAGTCTGGGGTGCTGAGGAGTAAGGTGTTGTTGGTGTTATTTTCTCTCTCGCGCTTCTCGGCCTCCAACTGTTCTCTACGAGTTCCGAGATGCAATAAGAGTTGAGTTACAGAGTTCCACAATGATCCTACCAGATGTATGGAGAAACCGTATAGACTATATAAGGCGTATCCATGAATCACGGTGTCCATAAGAAACTTAACTAGTCGTCCGATTAATACTATACCGATGAGTCTCGCGCTAGCTATGCTGAGCGCTAGACCACATTCGATCCCATGTTCCCTTTACTATATGGGCCATGGTTTTTTCATCGAACACGATTTCATTTTACGGCACACTTATGCACATGTATAGTTGAATAGCCATTCAACTGTAGTAACTGACCATAATTCTTAACTACATCTATCTCAGGTTCCTTCACATCGCAATCTCCAACGTCTAGAAAGGAAATTGTGGTTAAATTCGATAGGTGATCTCCGCAATTATATCCGTATAATCCGTGTGTTGCTTTTACTATCCACAGCAGTAACAGTCCGCACCCTCAAGTGTTCATCTGTAAATAAACAATTGGACGTTTTTCTATTTTTGTTTTTATAAGTATGTTTTTATGTGCATGCTTGTATGTGCACGCATAAGTATGTATATATGTAGAGATTTATGTGTGTTTTTTTTTATTTTTATTTTTAGATAATTAATATTATAAATTAGCAATTTCCGTTGGTGGCGGTTCTCTGTTTATTTCTCTTTTTGCTTCAATTACGAGTTTCATTAATCGTCGGATTCTCCTATTCTTATTATTGTGATTAATCATGATAGTGTTTGTGGTTGTGGCAATGGCTAATATAGTTGCAATTATTATTAGCGTTCTCAATACGAGTTCGTCTATGCCGTATATTCTTTCTGCTATTAATACTGTTTGTGTCTCTCTTATAAGTTGCCATAAACTCATTTATTGTTCTTCTTTGCCAATTTTAAAAAATAACTTTTTGGTATCGTCGTTTTCTAGAACGTTTGATAATTGCTCTATTTGCATTGTGGAGTCTGGGCATATGCTTGCTTTTTTCGTATTTATTCTTTTTCCTTCTATTTTCATTCCTTTAAACTCTACAGTGCTGGTGGGGTCTATTTTTATAATTCCAGAGTCCTCGATAGTCTCCACACCTTTTCTGTTTTCCAAACAGATATAAGTGAGGTTTTCGGGTTTTTGCAGTATATATGTTATGTCTGGGTCGTTGGGATGAATTGCGCATATTCTTGGACTGTATCTTGATATATTATGTTGCAAGTTCGGTAATCAGGTTGCTTTGGTTTTAAGAGTAAAGTACTTTCGCAGTCGTTTTCCTCTTTAAAGTGAAACCCCTGGTCTGGACAGGAAATTATATTTATATCTTTCATGCACTCTTCTAGATCCGTTTGCTCTATGTGTCATATGGCTTTTCCCTGAACTATCATATATTGAGCACTCGGTTGTATATATATGCTGAAATCTAATTTGGTTTGTGGAATTGGTACGGCGTACATTTTGTATAATGTTGCTTCACCTTTGTTCGTGCATGTGATCCGTAATCTTACTTCTATTTCTTTCTTTGAAATGATGTATGTATTTTTGATATGTCTGTTCAATTCATTTTCATCGTTAAAATGTATGTTCGGTAATTTACATGGTTTTAGGCTTCTACTAAGTACATGATTTATTTGTTGATATAGTCTTTTCTGTAATCTTCCGTTGCTTATTTCTTGTAAATCTCTTTTGAAATCTGTCAATATTGTTAGATAATTATTAAATTGCTCCGTTATTCTCGCTAAAGCGGATCGTATTGCCTTCGTAATTTTTGTTTGGTTCGCTTTAGATAGTGGTAGCAATTTTTTGTAAATCTTCTTCTATTTCAGCCTTTACTTTCGCCATTGGTTGTAATTTCTTTATAGCCTCCTGGTCGAAGATCATGTCAGGGATATTTTGTTGGTGTAAGACTGCGGAAGCGTTTTCTTTGAAGAACGGCAAGATTTGATCCAACTTATTCTGTACTTCATTTAATTTTGAATGAATTGGCCATAGTTTCCCTTGATCCTGACTGAAGTCGTCAGGGGCGTTGGCTATAGCTACTGCCTGCGTTGCTGCTAATTTAGACTGAATGCCCTTCAACTGTTTTTTATTAATAGGCAAGTTTATTTGCACTGCGATTTCTCGCTTCCCTCCCGAGAAAATTACTGTCTGTTTTTCTTTGAATATAATACCTACATATTTTGTATAATCCACTGCTTTTTTCGTTCCTGATTCCCCTGAGTTTTATGTTTTCGTTTGGCATACTAACATCAGCAGTATTGCGAAAATTATCTTCGTTGCCATTTTTGACTGAAAAAGATAAATGACTTGCAAGGAATGAAGTCTGTTGTTAATTTTAACAATTAATGTTAAAGCCAAATCTTGTTGGTAAGTATATATTAGTTCAAAACACCCTTTTTCTTCGCCTCTCTATTCTCATCTGTAGATTTCTTTTTTTAGATTTTGATGGGATCCCACTCTGCTATGGAGAATCGTCGATACCGCTCGACGAGTGTCGCGATGTTTTCGACGTCTGTCAGTTTCGTTTTGTTTCGTCAAACAGAAACATATAAAAAAACATTGTCTTTCGTTTTTGCTGCTCTGCTTTCCTTGATTGTAAGTATTAAACAAAAAATATTTTATATGTGTTTATTGTTTTTCTCCTTTTTATTAATGTTTATATATATATTTTATATTCTTGCAGGAGACCGGGGAATACCATATTTTCGAGTTCCTTCCGCCGATGCGGAGCGGTCTCGGTGGCGTCGTGACGCGGTGGGAGCCGTGCCATTTGCCCAACATGAGGGGAAGAACGTGCAGATTTTGTGGAGGGCCGGTCCGAGAACCGGGTCGAATTCTTTTCGATTTCCATCGGACAGGTGGCCCCTATGTAAGTAGTCCCATAATAATATGTCTACTAGCAAGTATTGCCTCCCTCGCTAGTGCTCGCTCGGCTAATTTCGAGATTTTTACTATGGAAAGTTTATAATGTAAAATATGAATTAAAGGATAAGGTTTGTTCAGTTATATTGCTGTGTTAGTATTATTTTAAAATTGTTTTGTGAAATATTATATATGATAAGTATGAATTACATATTATAAATAAATACTAATGTAAGATTTTTGTAATATTGGTATTATTTAAATAAAATTATTAATCGTTGCAGTAAATATGAATTTTAATGTTTGAATAATATTAAAAAAATTGGATAATAAAATTTGATAAAAAAATTAACTGTACAATGCATGTTCTTAAACTGTACTAAATAAAATTTTCCTTTCGTGTTCATTTAAAATTTTTTAAAACAATTTTTAAAAGTAGTAATTGAATTACACTCTTTTGAGTCTTTATTCATCTATTATTAACATCTTTAATATTTCCTATCAGATATCTTAAATATTATGTAAACTGATTTGTTTCTGTGTTCTTCAATTTCGGTATTTTTTAAGCTTTTTGTAATTTGACGTTTCACAGTTTTTACATTACTCAAATATATGAATAATGTAGAAAATTCAAATATTTGAATTTTGATGTTCAAAATATATTCTCTAAAATTTCTTAAAACGTTACTACTAGAACAATTAATTTAAATATACAGTAGGAAAGTAGTGAAGTGAGCCGACCAATTCCTTCGACACTACCTTTGATCTCTATCTCCTCTCCTCTTGCAGCATACTTCACATTCAATTTTTGGATCATGTAAGGTCCATGGACAATATAGCACTATTTCCTATTATACAGTGTAAGACATAATACTGCAAAATAATTCTAAGCAACTTCATGTAATTGATAATATTTCTGTAGATGACGTAGAAATGAACACTCATAGTATAACTGAAAAATTAAAACATCAACATATGTACGAAAAGAATATAGAATTACATAGTCAAGTAAATATGAACTTGAAGAAAATCAATCAAAACCGTTTAATCAAAAATTGTTTTGTTAATTTGGAACCAATGGATATAAAGAAGAGAAGAAAAGAAAGAGAAGCTTTGAAAAGTGCAGCATTAACAGATAAAGCATTACAAAATATTGATAAAAATTTAGGTCTAAAAAACAACTAAAAAGACAATCACGAACTGAAGAAGAGAAATCTGAAATAAATAAAAAAAGAAGAGAAACAGAAGCTTCAAAACGTGCAGCATTAACAGATGAAACATTATAAAATATTAATAAAAATATAGCTCTAAAAAAACAACTAAAAAGACAATCACGAAGTGAAGCAGAGAAATCTGAAATAAATAAGAAAAGAACAGAAAAAAGAGTTTTGAAACGACAGCATTAACAGATGAAGCATTACAAAATATTGATAAAAATTTTGCTCTAAAAAAACAACTAAAAAGACAATCATATACTGAAGTCGAGAAATCTGAAATAAATACGAAAAGAAAAGAAGCAAAATATTTAAATGAATATGCTGCTATGTATGATAATGATTTTAATGAAAATTGTATTGACGAAAATTATTTAGGAGAAATAAACTGTATATGTATTCATTGCGAAGCAATATATTTTAAAAATGAAGAAACAGGGAGAAAACAATAAAAAAATTGTTGTAGTAAAGGAAAAGAAGTTTTATCAAACGAACATTCTTACCTAGAACGTTTTAAAGAATTAATTATAATAATACATCTGAAAGCAAACAATTTAAACAACGTGTAAGATTATATAATAATTTTCTTGCTTTTGCAAGTTTCGGGGCAAAGTTTGATGCATTATTTAACAGAGGACCTCAAGTAATACGAATATGTGGGCAAATTTATCATAATGCTTATTCATTACATCCTAAAGAAAATGATGATAGAAAGTTTGACTAATTATATATTCTCGATAATGAAATGGCAACACAATCACGATATAAAAATAATATGTTATGTACCCTGCATTTGTTGAAAGAATTAGACAATTTTTTACGTGAAAATAACATTTATGCAAGTTCATATAAAATGATGCATGAAGTGGAAAAGGAAGAACAAAATTGTCAATATAATAGTAAATCAATAAACAATACAACTGAAATTAGAATGTTTATAACTCGGAATTCTAATCTTGATATAAACGTGTATAATGAAGCAAGGTGTAATGAAGTTGCTGTAGTTTATGTTGGTGAAGATGGTCAACCTCTAACAGATCGAGATATTTGCATATATTCAAAAAATACAGAACCTACAAGAATACCTTATATTGGTAAATATGTTGACCCGATGACATATCCAATTATGTTTCCTAATGGTGGATTTGCATGGATTCCTAAGATGAAAGACACTACTAATAAAAAAAATATTTCAATGTTGCAATTTTATAATAATCAATTTATTATTAGAAATGATTTTAACCCATTTCTTAATTTAGGAAAATTAACTCAGCAGTTTATTGTTGATGCTTACATTAAAGTTGAAGGATCAAGATTACATTATTTACAAAAAAATCAACATTTATTAAGAACCGATTTATACAAAGGCATGATAGATCACATAAATAAGAAAGATCAAGAAAATGTAAGAGTGGGAAAAATGATTATTTTACTATCATCAATTTCTGGAAGTCCTCGAGCATTGAAACAAAATTTTTTAGATTCAATGACATTAGTAAAAAAACATGATAAATCAGATTATTTTATTACAATGACTTGTAATCCCAAATCGACAGTAATTATAGATAATATAAAGCATTTTGAAACAGTAGTAGATAGACCAGATATTGTTGCCAGAGTTTTTAATGAAAAAGTCAAAGCTTTTTTAGATGATGTTACTAAAAAAGGAATTTTCGGAAAATGCATTGCATTTACACATGAATTTCAAAAAAGAGGTTTACCACACCTACATATGTTATTATTTGTTGAAGAAAATAACAAAATATACAATCCATATTTTATAGATTTAGTTATTTGTGCCGAAATTCCTGATCAACATAAATATCCAAAATTATATGAAATAGTTAAAAAATATATGATACATGGAGCATGTGGAAAGTATAATATTCATTCACCATGTATGGACAAAGAAAAAAATATATGTACTAAAAATTTTCGTAAAACATTTAATGAAACCACTAATATTATTACATGTTAAAGGAGTTCAATCGTTTGAAGATTTGTGAACATTTGGAAAAAAACCTATTCAACATATTATGAAGTAGTTCTAGCTAGAAATTTAATAGCTAATGATGAAGAATGGGATAAGTGTTTGAAAGAAGCATTTGAAATTCAATTTCCTAAAGCATTGTGTAATTTATTTGCTTACCTTTGTATTTTTCACAATTCGCCAAATGCAAGAGTTTTGTATGATAAATTTAAAGAATACTTTTATAGACTAAAATATTCAAAGGAAGAAGGTGAAATAATAGCCTTAAAAACGATTATTTTTGTGTTATTAATAAATGGTAGCTCATTAAATGACTTCAATTTACCAAACATTAATGAAGAATATAATTTTCATAATTATACATTCGAAGAATTTCTCGCATCGGGCGATGTAATGACAAAAGATTTGTTTCATTCGGAATCTTTAACACATAAATAACGTTTAATTTTTGATGTCATTATAAATAGTATTAATACCAACGACTTTAAGAATAAATATTTTTTTATTGATGGACCTGGAGGCAGCCGAAAATTATTTACTAAATTCAATAACCAGTTATTGCAAAACACACAATATTAATGTACTACCTGTAGCATAGACTGGTATAGCTGCAAACTTATTATTAAATGGAAAACTTCACATGTACCATAACTTCACATTACCACTAAATATTGTTGATAATACAACTTGCAATGTAACACCAAATTCAGAATATGGGAAAATACGGCAAAATATTCAAATTATTATCTGGAATGAAATAACAATAACATTAAAACATGGATTTGAAGCTGTAGACAACTTATTTAAAGATTTGTGTCAAAATAATTTTACATTCGGAGGTAAAGTAATGGTTGTTTCTGGAGATTTCCGACAAACATTACCAGTTGAAAAACATGGCGATAGAATAAAAATTATTGAAAACTGTGTAAAAAATAGTAAAATATGGAGAAATGTACAAGATAATTAGAGTTAATAATAATGACATCGAATTTAAACAATGGCTCCTTAATGTTGGAGATGGTAAAGTCAATACTAATTTTGAAATGAAGAATGATTTGATTAAAATTCCAAATGAACTTTGTAACGAGAGGTTAGGCGTACTATTTGAACAGCGCGCGCTCATTAGGTCGCACGATGCGAAGGTAGCGGCAAGCTATGTTGATGTACGGTGGCGAGAGACGCACGGGGAAGAGTGGGAGAAGTCCCGCGTGTCGCTCAAGCCAGATTCGATCTGACCACGCCGGTGTGTGCTTCGCGCGTTATATTCGACCTTTGGCAAAGCCACCATCGTGCCCGAGTTGCGTTATAGCCAGTACGGAGACGATCTAGAGGTGATCAAGGATAGCCATCATCTGTGTGCTGGAGAAGGGACGCCTTCTCTGTGCCGTTCGAATCGACCTAGACAAGGATCCCGTAGAGGTGATAGCGGCTTGAGAAAGTGTACAGAGGAAGCAACGCGTACCTCGTAACGACTGTAAGTCGAATTTCATTAAGAATCGTTTTTCTCATTAAGATCGCCGAGTACGGGTGTTCACTGCCACAGAACACTCGTCTCTTTCTGAATTGAGTGCGTGCGCAAATTCTCTCCGCTGTCGTGCATACGGCCATAGAGTGCGGATTTCTTTTATATTCAATTATTATTCAATAGATGAGCCTACGACTCACTTTTCATAACGAAATAATCGTGAAGTTCATTCTCTTTTCCTCACTTCGTCCTCTCGAATAAGAACTCGTTATTTACGGAAGTAGATGCTTCTCACTTTCGGCAAGCGCGCTTAGAAATGAGTGAGCGGCGGTAAGGTGGGGGGGCCGACGTATGTGACTGAACTCAACGAAGCAGAGTCAGCAATACAACGACCATGCTCCAAGTAAATTTGTGTATATGTGTGAATTCATATAAATGTGATTGGGTGTACTACTTTTAAATTATTTATTTAGTAAAAAGTTAATAATAATAAAATCTCTAATATTAATATGACAAATAAATGTGATTGGGTGTACTACTTTTAAATTATTTATTTAGTAAAAAGTTAATAATAATAAAATCTCTAATATTAATATGACAAATAAAAGTATTAATTAAAACTATTTAAAAATATAAAAGAAATTTACGAATATTTTTATTCAATTATCAAGGGATAGTGGAAAGATCAAGGTAAAAATAGATTAACAAATATTTTATTTTCTCCCATTTATTGATTCTTATTCAATTAATTTTTTTTGAATAAGAATAAAAACCCAAATTGTTGTAATTACATATCTATTATACAAACATACATAATTCGTTGAAAATAGTGTTAAATAAATATGGATTATCTTTAACAATAGAACTACCACTCTCGCTTAAATCGCTCATTATTTTTTCTCTTATAAGTAATTTGGAATCTTTGAGTGTTTCGTCGTTTTTACAATGGAATATAAGATCTTAACATTTTTGAACAGTGCTTGATATACTTTGAAGACATGCAATTTTAATTTTAATTAAATTTGTAATTCGCACTAGATTATCAAAAGTCACTTGTTTGAAATTTACATATGGAATATATGTGCGTGGCTTCTTCTTCTCTGGTTCGTCGGTAACTTCACTAGGTGTAGACGAGTTAGAATTAATTTTTTTCTCGATTATCACTGATTTAGAACTATATGACGTAGTAAAAACAATGAAAACATTTTCGTTGATAGTAATGGGCATTCTCCAGCGAACGTGTCCCTCTTCTTGAAAGAAGCCGGAGACTTCTTCAAAATTTTCCACCAAAGAGCTCCATTCTTCAGCCGTCAATTCAACAGATTGGCCGATTCCGCCTAATGTGATTACAGGTTTTAGACAACCATCTAGAATATCTTCTTTTAACCCAATCGAAATAATTTTGGAATTACTCGCGTTTAAATTGTACGAGGAGTTAATGAAAGATTGTCTTGGTAACACAGACATTTTTTATATGAAAATCGTTTATGATCAATTTTAATGTTACCTGCTCGAGCGTTACTGCGAGAATGGCGAGCAAATAGTCGAAAAGATGCAGTCATCATTTTGCGTACGTGTATATTATAGGTGCATCGACCTAAAGATAGCTTAGTAAGACATTCGCGTAATTGAACGAAAATGTCAAGTAAGCGATTTACAGCTGAATATTCTACAATTTAGTAAATCATTAAGAATTCAAATTATAAACGATTTTTTTTACAACATTGATCGTTACATTTCATTACACTTTTTTTATAGCAATGACATACAGAAGATTTTTGGGCGCTTAGATCATTACGAACTAAACTATTGTAAAATTCTAAAACAATTTCATTGTTTTTCTTATAGTCCGAGGAAAATACATTTTTAAATTTGTCCATCCCTAAGCCGTTTGACAGAAAATGCGAAAACATCACGCAATACTGACCGCATACGTCGGATTTTTTACTCTGCATCTTCATAGTGTTCCATCTATAGTATTTACAATTTTGTCGGAGTCTATTTATATGATCAGCGTTTGATGGTGGAACCCCGTAGCTGTCGAAATAATACCCACTTCCAAGTTGGTCTGCGTACATAGCTATCCAATGTTTACCAGGCTTAGTATGATCTTCCGTATTAGATACAATAATTGCAGGTTTGGTCCAAAATTTCGGAATCTGATCCGACGGATAAACACCGTACGTGCAGACTGGAAGAGATTGAAGAGTAGCCGATATTTCCAGACTGTTCATCGTGTTCTTCTTCGCAATCTTTCTGTAAATTTATCGCTGGCTGAGAAAGTAACCAGTATTTAAGTTTGTTAGCCTCGATTTGTACTCGATCGAGGAATTTTTCGTATAATGAAGAATGCAAAATGCATGCGACGACGTTCCTTTATCAAATGACGGAGACTCTATTTCCTCCTCTATATTTATTACTTCTCGAGCCATTATTCGTTGCAACAAATTAGCTTTTTCAGTTCCTCGGGTGTAGATCAGTCCAGCATGTTTAGATAATTCACGGAGATTCGCAAAAAGATATTTTTCAGGTACATCACCTTCGAACCATTCTATACCGTGTTTGTACAACGTAAGCCAGTTATTCTTTTTACGCGCACTTATTGACAAATCGCCAAAATTGCACACAGGACTAATTACCCAATGTGCTGAAAAATTCTTTCTAACAGACACAGCAGCTACTTCTTTAGGAATTAAGTACCCCTTATCGTTCTCGAAGCCTTGTATTTCAACAATAAAATCCATTGCAAGAGCTAACTGTTCAGATTGACGGTCGAAGTACTATTAAACTCTCTTTCAAGTTCTAACCCGTATAACTGCGTAAAAATGTTAAAAGTCAATGACCTATTCATTAACTGCTCAAATCAACAATAATTTGTCTCGAAGCATCAATTTCTAGAACATTATCATACTCGGCATAGATGATGCAATTAACTGTAGATTCTAGCGGCTCGGCAAATCGTACTTCTATTCTCATACTGCCGTGTTTAACCAGATTCCAATGAGTTGTGCTATTAGTTGATAGATCAGGTGTTAAATCAAAGGCAAACAAGCAGTTTCCTTTGGCATAACTTTCTCTGGAAATATTATTTCCCTGATTCATAAAATGAATTCCAGTGCCTGAATAAAGTGTGTGATATGCGTCAACGTATAGATTCTCCTTAAAATTTGGTTGTAGCGGCTTTGAAGGTAATTGTGTTCCGTCTATGTACAATGAAAAGAAATTTATATTATAATGCTTGAAATTGAAAGGATTGTATCTTCTATCGCCGTTAAAAGCTTTATTATCCACAAATCCTATTATAACCCTTTTCGGCATCTGTCCAAGTATAATATTGTCTAGAGTTTCTCCGAGGACACCACCCCGCATAGTAACGGTTTTAACTTCAACGCGAGTCAGAGGATATTTCGCAGTAGCTTTTGATAAAGCTTTCGTATGAGCTATTAAAACAACCGGATTTATTTTTGATCTTCGTATGAGCAAACTTGCTTCAACTATACTTGCTACATGCACATTACTGCCGGATTCCATTAAGCAGAATTCATTTCTCGATCTTATAAGTTTTACTCGGACTTCAACACCGTTTACAAGATACTTTTCTTGATTAAAAATGTCTGCATGAAGATGACCTTGAAGATCGATGCATTTTTCTTTTTCTGTTAAAGAACTTCTAGTTTTAAATCCTAAATTTTTGTCAGATATGTCATCCATAAATCCTGGTGTATCATCGTACCATAGACTGGATGAAAGATGAGAATTTTTAGCTCCAGATCCGTAATTTAATAATGTTTCTATATACGCCCTGTATGGATAAGCATTGTTAGCTGGTGTCACGAGTTTCTGATTAAATCTAACCTCAATCTGATTGAACATAGAGTGGAGAAAATTATTCACAGGACCAACTTTATAATCATCTTCGTCTGTAAGTTTTTCTTCGGACCCGTTTTTTATTTTCACTCGTAAATATAACATAGTATGAGCTAGATCTATGTATTCTTCTCCAGAACCAGGGATGACAAATTCTATAGGTGAGTCATCCGATAGATATGATATTGGTTTATAATTTATCCATTGCGAACTTTCAATTGTCGTCTGCGTGGGAGGAATTGTAAAAAGAGACAACTCCTCCTTCATGCACTCGCAAGATGAACTATGTAGAAATGACATTTTAATTATTTCTTTTTAAATATATCAACTATCGCGCGTAACTTCTTCTTCTGATTTTTTTTCTTCTTTTTTACGGGCAGACTTTTGTTGTCTTTCTTCTGTTTAGGAGATTTTACTTTAACCTTTTTGGCAACTTTTTTCTCAGGCTCAACTTTCGACTGTTCTCCGTCGCTACTAGCGATTGAATGAGGCTCCGACAGTGAATTCACCTTCTTATACTCGCGTCCGTTTAGTAACTTATCCAAGTTTTCTTCTGCTTTTCTTTTTAAATTTTGTCCAGATTCCTGTATACGTCGCTTAAGTGCGTCTTTAAGAGGTACCTTATTGTGCGTAACATCTTTAACAACGTTAAATCCTGCACGTACAGCTTCTTTACCGACTTCCCGAGATCCTCTTTTTAAAAGCGGTAAAATACTCCTGTATATCCCTCTCAAGCACCCACCAATGCCGGAACCTCTTTGTGGATTTCTATCTGCATATACAGTGTCGATTAGATCCGGTGAATCATCGCCACGTCCTACCTGCGCATCGAAATACGCGTCATAATGAGTGGAGGCCATTATTGATAAATTTTTTTAAAGTGTAGTGCAACACTGAGCGTCCCGTACTCGAATGGTACAATATTGCCTTGCTGGTCTCTTATATTGATTTCAACTGACCGAAAATCAGAGCGCTGTAAAGATACGTAATTCAACCATGTAAATTCTTTTGATTTACTCGATCCGAAATCATACATGTCTTTATCTATCAAAAAAGATCTTAAGAGAGGTGTTTGTGTGTCACCGGTAATGTAAGGTTCGCAAATGTCGGAATAAATATTTATCATAGTTGGTAGGCCGTTTTTCATAGAAGCAGGATAGTCAAATGTGTAAGTTGAGCATTTATCATCTAGAATAATCGGCTCGGTGGATGTCGAGCCTAAAATCCTACTTATATGCTCAGATATTTCTATGCTATGACTTGCATTTTCCTTACATTTTTTAGTTATCCTTATAAAACCTTTATAGCTAATTTCAAAAATTAGGTGATCTTTTACATAATGCAATTCATTTATCTCCTTTATTAAATCTTTCAAATTACTATAATTTCCGTGAGAAATAGCCACTTGTACAGTCGAGGGCAAATTAACCTCTTCTACATCCATCTGGTCTGTACTGCTACTATTCTGAAGTATCGGAGGTCTCAAATAATTTTTTTTTAACATCTCATCGTTAATTTGATTAATATTAAGAGTTGGGATGCGTATCCAATTTTTTTCAGCGTGATCCGGTACGTGTAATATTGTCTGAGGGTAATGAACTTCGACAAGAGCCACCTTCCAGTGACCATGCAATTGAATCTCTTGAGGAAGCCGCACCCTAAAATTTGAAGGGCTATTATCGGGGAAATATTTTTTGCTGTTTGCACTCGATAAAAGTATGTAAAATTCTTCCTTCATTTCTATAATTGTTGTAGCTCGCTAGCGGGTATCCAGGAATTGAACTTGTCGGGATATCCAGCCCAACTGACGAGATATTGCTTATTTTGACCTTTTCCCTTACTGCAAATAATATTATTAACGATAAAAGTATCTTTGCTTAGATCTTTACGAACTCGGGTCAATTCTTCTTCATAAAATATTCCGTCAATTTCTTCTCCAGCTAAATCTTGCAGCGTATATGCAAAAGGTGCTCTCGCACGTGAAACGCGTATAATTTCAAAGATTTCCTCTGTATACGTTCCTTCATATGTTTTAGAAAAGACGTTCTTAGCTGTACTAACTCGCACCAGGTCGTGTACGTGGTATTTAGGCTCTTGTGTTTTAAAATTACGAGCATATCTCTGCATTAAATTCTGATATGCCACGTAAGCGTTTTGAATGTTTACTTTACTAGGAGTCATTTTTATACTAGAGTGCTCCGTATTATTATAAGACTTTACCAAATTTTGTAAAATGTCGATATATTTTTTGGTGTTGAAATTCGTAAAGTATCTCCACATACGCTCTTTTAGAGTTCGGTTAAAACGTTCGGCGATGGCTGCTTTTACGTCAGGACTCCTTGCGACTCGAAACATTATATTTTTTTCTTTTAAAAATTTCTGAAACTCTGAACCTGTGAATTCCTTGCCTTTATCCGACTGTAAAATGACCGGTTTACGGTTTTGACTCCTGGATAAGATTTTGCGGAAAGCTGAAGTCACGCTCGAGCATGTTTTGTCATAAAGAGGCTCTACCCAAGCAAATTTACTCAAGCAGTCAATCACAACAAGAATATATGAATAATTTTCATTGTACGATTTGATAGATTTAAGATCTGCAAGATCTGTTTCCCAAACATCATCAATGTTGGATACGTTATAATTTCGGCGTGGATATCGCAATCGTCTCTGTTTATGTAGTGTATAAGCATCCTGAAATTCTAGCCATTCTTGTAATTTATTTTTCTTAATTCGAGATTTTGATGATTGTAACGTTTTATAAAGTCTATCGATACCGTAGTAAGACGAAGTCTTAGACGGATCGTGATAAATCTTATTTAGTTTTCTATTCATTTTACATGTCTAGCAAACTCCAGATTTTTCTTTTTTTAGTCTGGCGAGACTTAGGTGTCTGATAATCACCCGAAATAATTGTATTGTCACCGTCTTCTTCGTCAATGCTTTCGTAATTTTCGTTTTCACCGCTTTCAACGTCTTCTTTTTTCTCCTCCTTTGTTTTCACTTTAGGTGAACTTATACTCTCGTTTTCTGCTGATTTTAAGCTACGAAGTGATTTACGAATTTTTGATTTGCCGGGATCCTCAACGACACTGACAGCGGCTATACCTGCACCTGCTTTCCACAAGGAGTTATTCCCGACAAATTCTTTAGGTACTCCTATATCTCGCAATAATTTTGCAAATTGTAAACGTCCAGCTGTAACACTGTATTTCTTTCGATCGCGCAAAGCGTAATTAATTAAATCGACAATGTTGGAGTTTTCAATATTTTTTCCATTTATAGAGACCACATCATTGTCATTCCATGATATATGCTCTACACCGGCCCTGCGCAAACGCGCAAGCAGTTGTTGCGCTTTAGTGCGGAATGTTGGCGGCACGCTTTCAATAATATGCAAATCGCGTAGCTGAATATTCTGTTTGTTATCGTTATTATTATTATTATTATTCCGAAAAACCTCCTCCTCTTCTGCCTCTTCTTCCTCCTCGTTTTTGTCTTCGAGCTTTAAAAGCCTTCCATCACCAACAAAGTAGAGAAAACGCTGCAAAGCTTGACAATATAATAGCCACTTATCGTGCTCGCTTATGTCTTTTGAATTTAAAATTTTGCTCATTTCATGATCCAAGCGTGAACAAACTGTATCCGGTGTCTGTACAGACTTTAGAGGTAGCTCAATATGACCTTCAATTTGCGAGATATTTTCAATTCTGCTACTGTCATTAGTTTGTTTTTCACGTTTGAAATTCTCTTCAGGAACGAGAATCATTTTACGAGCATGTTCCATACTTAAGATATATATGTTATTACAGGTGTTAACAGCAATGTCAACATTTTTACACCGTCAGCAAGAATAATCTTTTTCTTCGTACTCCACGATCCTCTTTTCTCGGCCAAGCGACGAAGGATTTTTGCGTGTCTTTTCAGTTTAGATTTTTGAGAGTCGCTGATAGGAATGTTACCATTTAATATATTTAATGCACACTCACAAATACACTTTACAAGTGGTAGTTCAGCTTTTCTTAAAATTGTAATTCTCTGCTCTTTGCCAAGATAGTATAACGCTTTAAGAATTGCCGAGCATTTTTTTGACAGAGGAGAACATCCTCCCGTGGCCATCATGCAGAACAGAATGAGACTAAATTGCTCAAGCTCTTCTATTTATATTTTCCGCTTAGGCACCTACACACATTCATTTCGATCGCATGGAAAAATGCAGGTGCGAAAACGAAGCTCGTCACATGTTGTCTGTGTCATGTCAAAAAGCAGATAAGAGTGTGGCTTTGCGGTAGCATCGCGAAAAATCTCTCGTATAGAAAGAGGATTTTCAGGATATACCTGGCGTGCTAAATGCTGAATCTGTGCACGATCTCGAGGATTTTTAAAAGCCACTAGGTAAGATACATTTAACGAGATATCGCTTTCACCTTTGTAAAATAGATTTTGCGATAGAAAAAAAATGGAGATCGATCTATGATGACTTTTTCTCAGGAATAAATCGACGATAGCGTTACTCGAGGATTCACGCATAAAGTCATCAACGACAATTAGCTTAGGTTCTAAGTCACCATCAAAGTCTGATGATTGAGGCAAACCTTCGCGAAAATCAATTTCTTTATCAAAATTCGTGTAGCCTGACTGCCATTCGGAGTAATAAAATATAATTTTCGAAAACGGGGTATCGCATATTTGCTTTCTATACTTGAGAAAATTTTGCACAAAAGTTGTTTTGCCTGAACCTGAAGGCCCACAGCATAGCGCCGTGAAAGGATGTTTCCACCTTGTATCCATTTTTCGCAATGACGGTAGCAAGATTAATCGGCATCTAATATAGCACAATTTGTTGAAAAATACTAATTCAAGGCGGCGGCGCGCAGGTGAATCAGCTTATAAAAAGGCGCGGAATTTAAGCTCATACAAATACCGGCCAAAGCTTATAAATCGCGGGATTTGAAAGCTTATAAAATGTCGCGGGTTTGAAGCTTATAAAGGTGGGAAAAAAAAAAGCTTTTTAGACATAAAAGTAAATGTAGGGTAAAATAACCAAATCAATTTATAACATGCAAAAGGACTGATTAATATAATTTATTAACATATTATATACATATATTGCTCTATTCGAACCATCGTTTTGCATATACTGGTTTGCAAGATTTCTTTTCTTTGCGCGTAACAACATCGTGAAATTCTGTACGCCGAATGCTATCGTATTCTATCGTTAATGCACTCTCACGATTTTCTAGTACATACGATTTAATCCAGTTATAATTAACCAAATTTTTCGTCTTATAGTTGAGAGTGATACCCTTTATCTTACATACTTCTACTTCCCCTCCGTCAGGTTTTTTTACTATGAATGCATAAAATTTTGGACCTCCAGAAACAAATGCTTTTATGTAACTAGATTGACCATAAGATTCTAATTCATCGGTGAGATCACCCAGTAACGAACCTGTAGCTGGCTCATATTCATCTTTTTGTTCATCCGATGTGTATATACATGAATCAGTATCATAGTAGAGTACTCGTCTTTCCAATTTTTCCAAATAAGTATACTATTTAAGTCGGGCTTGAGCAGTAGTATACGCTGCTATGACAACATTTGATATATCACTGAGATCGCTGGAATTATCACTGTATACCCATAACACATATACGCAACTATCATTTATCGGGAGCAATCCGATAACATCAACTTCCGAACTCGTCATCAGCTCCATAAATCGTTCTTGAGTTTTTACAACTTCTGTTTTTGTTAAATTCCCGCGCTGAGCGAATTTACCCAAAAACTATTTAGCAGTAATTTCGCTACAGCTCTCAAACCCGGGTTATTTTCTATTTTATCGCTGTCTAGTAATATATTTTCAAATTTATAATAATTATCGATATATTCCTGCTTTGATTCTTCACTGCCGCATTCTACAGGCCATCCACTCGATTCTGTTTTCAGTTTCAAAAATGTATCTATAAATTCAGCGAATAAACCTCCCTTTTTTGTTTCGGGATTATACTTGGTGATCTTGTAGTCCCATATTTCGTAAATTTCAATAATTTGATATCCCTTTTGCACGGCTTTTTCGAGCTCGTCGGAAATCCAAGTTCCTATGAACGATCGCTCTTCCGATGACTCATGTGTGCACATACTATCTACTGTATTTTCACAGCATGTTCTGCATAGTGGGAATAGTAATCGACCGTACATTTTCACCGGCAACACGGGGTGATACAAATTTTTTGGAGGCAGGACCTTGCATTTAATAATACCATTGACCCGAGAGATATCGTTGGTATTTCCCGCTAATTTCAAACATTCGGGACCTATGTAAACTTTCGGGTGCCCTATTGGAAATTTCCCGTACTTGCAGATATACGGGTACAGCGAGCAAACATCGACATATTTTATTTTTTCCGATTCATTTGCCTCGTATAATTTTACTATATTTTCCGTACGACCTCCGTAAAAAAAATCGCGAGCTTGTAACGGTTCAATGTGAAATGGTTTGCAGGTACTTAGGAATTCAGTTATTTCAGATGCATCTTGCTTTTCTCGAACAAAATCGCATTCCCATTTCTCGATTAAATTATAATTAAAACTTTTGATTCTTCAGAAATTGCTTCCGTTCGTGAAAAGCGAGCGTCTAGAGAATCCCAATTTCTTAATTTCTGGTCACGATTTATACGATAACACCTGGGGCAACCATGCCAAAAACATCCATGAAACTGGAATACATACTTGTCGTCATTTACCTCCGAGTATCCGTCTACAACAATTCCTTCTAGGATTTTGAATTCGCGACCGTATGCGCGTGTTGAATTCTAATATCTCGTACGTGCTCTTCCCATAAAGCCATTCAATAGCTTTCTTAGACTGGTTATTCGTTAACCGATATCCTTGAGGTGGCAAGTC
>JACCIB010001164.1:0-51708 GCA_018906965.1 Philotrypesis tridentata
ACAAATAAAGCAACAAACAACAACGAAAACCATCAATATGACGGGCTCATCGTTCAATGAAACTACAGAAGCCCCAGCGCATTTAATAACATCAATGGCTGAAAGCTTCACCTTAATGAACTGCATCAATGGTATACCAACTTTTGATGGTAAATACCACGCACTAAGAACTTACATTCAAGATCTACGAAATGCTCACGAATTGGTACCGCCAAACATGCGTCCACAAGTCATGAGAAATGTTCTACAAAAATTAACTGGTGCTGCGAGAAAAAGCATCAACAACAAGAAAGTTGATAGCATCGACGACTTAATCAAACACCTTAAACAGCGTTTTGGTCCAGGAAGAGACTACAAGTACTTCAGCCACAAATTGAAGGATCTAAGAATGAGACAAAAGGACAATGTCGGTGACTTTTACGACGAAATCTGCGTACTACTAAGCAGCGCTCGAAACGCTCTTAAAGAAGAGAAAGGAGAAGAAAACATAGCTCTACTAATATCACCATTAGAAGATGAAGCAGTAGATATTTTTATACGAGGATTACCACCAGCACTGTCTGTTGCAGTCGATGCCACGAAACCAAAAACAATCAAAGAAGCCTATGAAGAAGCTGTACGTCTAGAGGTACGGATGGATGCCAACATAATCCCAGACACAAGGCCTTACAATGGCAGAAAAAATAATCATTACAACAACTATCAACACAACAATGATTATCAACGAAATGCATATAATAACTACTATGCACCGAGAAACTCTGGATACGTCGGATACATAGAAAATAAACCACCAGAAAATCCAGCAGAAAATCAACAATATTTATGCAACAATGATCAACACAATAGACAACAAAATTACCAACGTCCGCAATATAATAATCAGAATCAACAAGGTTATTATAGAAACAATCAAAATTATAGAGGAAATTATCAAAGAAGATATCAGAATAACCAAAATACAATTGGAGAAATAATAATGGGCAGCAAAAGCAATTGTTCAACCCACAAAATGGTCAATTTAACAACTACTATAACAATAGACCTGATCAACGAGAAAATTGGAGAGTTCAACCAAATAATCAAAACCAAGGTAACAATAATTTAAACTACCATGGGGCTCGTTACGATCCCCAGGTAGCGAGCCAAAATCAGAATCAACAGTACCCGAGGAACCAGCAAGGACATCAACAGAATTATCGCAACAACCAATGGAGACAGAATTACCAAAATCCAAATCAACAGCAGAATCCTCAACAGAACAACGATCAGCAACAGTATCATCAGCAAATGCAACAGATGAACCAAAACAAGCAACGGACGCAGCAACAAACATCACAGCAGCCAGCTGCAATAATGAAGATACAAGTGGAAAATCCATCCCACGAGTATGTTCAGCCAACTGTAAAAATTCTGAAAAACATGACTGGGAGAATGACGAACCAACTATAGTTAGATTGAGAATACCAGAAGGCACCACAAGGCCATGGCTTGAATTCATGATTGACAATGGAGCAACAGTCAACATCATAAAACTGAATGCATTACATGACGATCTACCATTCAACACCGAAGATAACACAGAATTAGGAGGAATAACTATGCAAACAGTACCAACATTAGGATCAGTATACCTACTAATTAGAAACACGCCAGTAAAATTTCAAATTGTATATGACGATTTTCCTATACAAGCAGATGGAATGCTGGGAAGAAATTACCTCAAAAAGGAAGAAGCAGTAATTTCATATTATAAGAATGCATTAATGGTGAATAGCGACGTCATGCACCCTATACCGTTTAAAGGTCATGAAGAAGAACACTTATCTAAAAATGCAAAAAGACGAAAAATAGACAGTCTATTGCAAGTAAACAAAATGAAAAATACCACTGAAGAGTCATTCGAAGAAATATCTGCAAACACAAATAATGCAGTAAAATGCACAATACCGGCAAGAACTCGACAAATAATGCAAATAAATCTGATAAAAACAGACTTAAACGAAGGATACCTTCCACGAATAGACACTGGAAATAAAGATGTATTCATGGGTGAAGGAATATACATAAATGACAACAACACGTGTAAAATTTTGGCAATAAATACAAGCCAAGAAAGTGTTACCATTGAAATCAATGCAAAAGAATTAATACCATTTGACACAGAACCGAATTTTTTAGAAGAAACCGACAGTGAATTTGACGGTGAAGTAGTTTCAAACATTCCAGAACGAATGGAAAAAGTCAAAACTGCAATTAGAAGAGATCATCTCAACATTGAAGAGAAACACATTGTTGACCGAATTATTGACGATTATCTAGACAGATTCCTGCTGCCTGGAGACAAACTACCGTGCACAGACATGATAGAGCACAAAATACATCTAGAAGACAACGTGCCTATTAACACCAAACAATATAGACACCCACCCAAACACAAAGACATTGTGAGGGAAAGTGTGCAAAAGAAGTTAAAAGACAAAATAATAACAGACTCAAACTCACCATATAATTCTCCCATTTGGATAATACCCAAAAAACCAGACAGCCAAGGCAATCCAAGATGGAGAATGGTAATAGATTTTAGAGAATTAAATAAAAAAACAATCAGAGATGCTTACCCACTACCAAATATAACAGACATAATGGATCAACTAGGAGGAGCAGTCTATTTTTCTATATTTGATCTGGCATCAGGCTTCCAACAAATACCCATGGCACCAGAAGATTGTTACAAGACAGCGTTTACCACAATAAATGGTCATTATGAATACAAAAGAATGCCAGAAGGTTTAAAAAACGCTACGGCCACATTTCAGCGCCTAATGGAAAAAATCCTGCGCGGCCTGCAAAATATTGAAATGTTAGTATATTTAGACGACATCATTGTTTACAGCAAAGATCTCAAACAACATTAACAACGAATACGAAATCTCATGGAAAGATTAAGAAAAGCTAAACTAGTCCTTCAACCCGACAAAGTCGAATTTTTCAGAAAAGAAGTTGCATTTTTAGGACACATAATCAGTGCACGAGGCATTGAACCAAACCCGAAAAAGGTCGAAGCAATAGCAAAATTACCACGTCCAAAATGCAGAACAAACATTCAAGAAGTCTTAGGAATGTTCGGATATTACCGAAAATACATACCAAAATTCTCGGACAAAGCAAGGCCATTAACAGCATTACTGCAAAATAATAAAAAATTCGAATGGACATAAGAGTGCGAAGACGTTTTCAATGAATTGAAACAATGTCTCATGAGTGAACCAATTCTGCAATTCCCAGATTTTGACAAGGAATTCATATTGACAACAGATGCGTCAGATTACGCAATTGCCGCGGTTTTAAGTCAAGAAACCGATGGTTTCGAACACCCTGTTCAATTCCTATCGAGACTACTTAGTAAAGCGGAAAGAAATTATAGCACAACGGAAAAAGAGTGTCTAGCAGTACTCTATGCTCTACACCAATTCCGACCATATTTGCTATGCAGAAAATTCACATTAGTGTGCGATCACGAACCACTAAATTGGATGCATAGTAGAAAAGATCCAGGTCAGAGACTGATGAGATGGATGTTCCGTTTTACAGGCTATGAATACACGTTCAAGTACAAGCCCGGAAAATTGAACAAAAACGCAGACGCATTATCAAGAAATCCACCAAACTTATCGGAAGAAGAAATCAACAAAAATCTTTCAAAACTAAAAGTAATCATAATCGACCATCATAAGCCAAGCACATCAAAAGCCAAAAGTCCAACACCAAGACCGAGAGCACAAACCTTGGGACACATAGATGCACCCAAAGGTAGAGGAAGACCAATAGGAGCAAAAACAAGTAAAGAAGCTCCACAATTGGATCATAGTGTCATCGCCCAAAGAACAAGAGCAAAAACACCTCAAGTTGAAAGCAAAATAAAACAATACATCAAACAAGGAGCATACCCAAAGTCAAAACGACAAAAATCATCAAGCAATAGCCAAGAAGCTTCAACGTCAAAAGCACATAGCGATGACACCAATAATAGTGATACAGACACCAATACCTCCACAAAAACGAACATATCAAATACTTCATGGTTATCTTCAACAGCAGTAGATGGTAGCTCCAGTGATAACCCACCACTAGAAGATCCAAGACGCAGTGCATTGAGAGTAGATGAATCGGAGATACATAAACAAGCAGATAGCGATAACGACGAAATATCATCCAATGACAGCAACGACAAAACAATAAGTAATATAGAAATAGCAATAACAGCTAAAAGTGATACAGGCACAGACAAATCATCTGATGACGAATCAATAACTAATGCATCGAATGTCACAACATTGTCACGAAAAGAAGTCGAAGAAGCTAGCAGAAAATTAGAAGAAAGCATGGCAAGATTTGAAGAATTACACCCACAACAGACAGAGATCAACAAAGAATATGATATTGCTGTAACTCACTTCTCTGATGGAGAAGAACAAACAGAAGAAATGAGATTCTGCATGGATGAATTAAATGCACATTACGGCACCAAACACATGGATGAAGTAATGGAAGAAGGACTCCAAAAACTAATAGAAAAATCTCAAAAAGAATTGGTAAAAAGATACGAACAAGCACGAGATTCCCAACCAGAAGAAGATGAAACATCAATAGACGGAATAATATACCCAACAAAAGGAAGAATTTCAGACACTACAAGAATAATAAATAAATCTCCAAATGCCAAAAGCACGCCACATCCAAACAAAAGAGTTAAGCTGAAAACAACAGATATAAGCGTCATAGACGAAAATTTAGACGAAAAAACTTATGAAATACGATATTCACAACCACCAGAAACAACGGTTCCATGGTTAGTGACAATCCCACAGATATTAGAACCAATAAATAAAAGATACGGTTCAGTGCAAAAATCCATCAATTCGACAATTGACAAGGATTCAGACACAGATCGAAAATTATTACCAGAAAGAGAACAAATAGTAACCATAAGAGAATGTCTAACATACAAGAGACAATTTGGTACATTTTCTTTCACAGGATTGTGAAGGCACAACTTCAATAGTCAAACTACTCACTGACATAGGAGCAATAGAGTTAACGAATATCAAAAACAAAAAACCGCGCATCGGTCAAATTTTTGTTACAGCATTCAAAAAACACAAAATTTATTCTGTCATAATTAAAGACAAGTATTACAACAAAATAAACATTGCAGAATTAGAGAATTCTTTGCAAAATTTGAAAACAGTATTAATAAAAAATGAAGCAAAAAGTTTCAGAATATCGCGTAGAGGCGATTTAACAGATGAATTAGAACCCGCTCTAATCACCGAGCTTCAAGCAAAAACCTTCAACAATTCTCCAATAAAGGTAACAATCTGCTATGGAAAAGTAGAACTACCATTGGAAAAAGAAAGGAAACAAATTATAGCAAATTTACATGACAGCCTAACCGGTGGTCACAAAGGTATAAACCAAACATATCGCAAAATCAGAGAACGATATTATTGGCCAGGAATGCGCAATGACATTCAAAATTACATAAGAAAATGCGAAAGTTGCCAAGAAAAGAAAATTGAACGATTGAAAACAAGAGAGCCAATGATTATCACTGACACACCAATAGAAGCTTTTGACAAAGTCTCAATTGAAACAGTAGGCAAATTAAGACAAACGCCATCAGGTAATTGCCACTTACTAACAATGCAATGCAACCTAACAAAGTATTTAATTGCTATACCAATTAAAAATCTGAATGCAACCACCATCGCAGATGCACTGGTCAAACAGTTAATTTGTCAATTTGGAGCACCAAGAGCAATACTCTCAGAGAGAGGAACAAGTTTTCTATCAAGTATAGTAGAAACAATGTTGCAAATTTTTAAAATAAATAGATTAACAACATCAGGTTACCGACCACAAACAAATGGTTCATTAGAAAGAAGCCATGCACCACTAGTAGAATTCATAAGAATATACTCAGAGAAATACGATGATTGGGACAAATTAGCACCATTCGCCACCTTCACGTATAATACAAGTATTCATGCCGCAACAAACTTCGCACCGTTTGAATTAGTATACGGAAAAACTGCACGTTTTCCAATCAAAATACCATCTGATGAAAAACTTCGCACATACAATGTTTACATCAGAGACCTAATACTTCGTCTAGACGAAATGAAAGTATTAGCAGGCGAAAGACAAATAAAAAACAAAATAAAGTCGAAAGAAAGATACGACAAGAAAATAAGAAAGTTTAAAGGCAAAATAGGCGGATATGCACGCTTAATTAATGAACCAAGAACAAGTAAATTTGATGCCTACCGAAACAAACCACTAAAAATTGTCGAATTTGTTGGCAGAAAAAATGTCATTTTAGAATACCCCAATGGCAAAAGAATCAGAAAACACATTGACAAACTCAAAGATGTACACACAAAAACTGATGAGTCAGAATCAGAAAACAATTCTGATTAACTTTCACTTGTGTTACAGATGAATCACCGCTCAATTCAATTCATCTTCATCATCATCAGCCTACCAGGCTTAATTGCAGAAAAATTACATTCAATGGAATCATTATCGCCAAACCCTGGCATTTATTATGAAAAAACAAATACAGTAAAAATAATTAGAACGAACTGGAAAGTCAACATAGTCATTGACGTTGACCAATTCTTGGATATGCATAACCTATCACAATCTCACGTTGAAGTATACAACAAATGCATTACAGTCATAGAAGAACATAAATGCAAAAATGCTCTAGGCACTGACCTGCTAGAAATCAAACAACAAAATCTGGCAGAATTAAGAAAAACAATTAATAACACCATCACCACTTTAGGTCATGTAGAATATCCTAACTCGAAATACCCCTCGAGCATCAGGATGAAAAGAATGGTACCCCTAGGATTTGTAGGATCCATAAGCAAATCACTGTTTGGTCTTGCAACAGAAGATGACATTCACAATGTCAACCAGAACATTGACCAGTTGTTCCAAGATCAAAAACAAGTAATCCATTTAGTAGACCAGAATACACACATAATAGCAACAAAATTTGAAGAATTATACAAAATAACAAAAAATCACCAAACCATCCTAGAAAGTTTCGAAAAATCACTTACTAAAGTGATAACAAATGTACTAAAAGAAAGTGAACAAATGAAATACCTAGTAGAGATAATACTCTATGTCAAAAGATTAGACATGACCATTGACCACATTACAAAAAGTCACGAAAAATTACTTGACATATTAAGGGAAATAAAGAATGGTAAAATTCACCCAGAAATACTCTCGAACAATATTCTGCAACAAATAAACACAGATATCAAGAGAGTGAGTAAGGACATGAATTTACCAATACCTTCTGAACACATGAGAACAGAAGAAATAATAAAAATTTCCAAATTTGATGCACTACATCAAAATGGAAAAATAATAATAATCCTACACTTACCATTAGTAGACCACGCAGAATATCAATTATACAAAATGCACCCCATTGCGATACCACAATGGCATCATAACATTAGTTTGGGAATGGCTCACATAAAGCCATCCCACACTCATATCGCTACAACAATAGATCAAACGAAATACATAAAATTCAATGAAAACAAATTAAACAAATGTTTAACCACAAACCATCAAATATTGCGACATTAGAATCAACCCTTTGATCCAAATACAATGGAACTACTTGGAGCAAGACAAATCTTGGCTATACTCCACAACTTTTGAGACACCAATGACCCTCATTTGTAAAGAATACCCTGAATACAAAATAACAATTAAAGAAGCAGGAATATTAAGAATATCACCTCAATGCATAGCTAAAACTGCAACCACAGTTCTAGCAGGTGAAAGCACAAAACAAACAAATTTCAAGTACATATATTCACCAAATATAAGCCTGAAAATAACAGAAAATTACCCACTTTTATCACACAACATCGAAACATACCCAAACACCCACATATTTAAAATTAATAATAATGACCTGTCAATAGATCACAAAAAAGAAAGACCCCTAACTGAAATTTTAAAAGAATTAAATCAGATAAGCGACCACAAACGCAAAGACTTCAAAACTAATACCCTAGTTTATGGAGGAATAACTATACAAATAATAATTTTCATTATAATAATTTATTTAATAGTAAAGACAAAAATATTTAAAAAATTGACTCTGCGCACCAAAAAGCAAACACACAAAATACACAAACAGAACACAAAAAATATCGACATTACAGAACTACAGAATATAACAATAGGAGAAGGCGCGAAAGCCAAATATAACACACGGCGAGACGTAGAAACACCACAGATGACTTTAGATCTACCACTACAGCAAGCGGAAATCAACTAAAACAACGATTTTCGTTTTTAGAAAAATAACAACATGGCAGCTAAGCAACGGAAATCGATTACCATTTTCTGCGACAATGACATACCAATGTATGCCATACTAAGAGAATTCGAATACATTGCAACGCCAGTCACTATTCACTACGAACAGCACAAGTTCGAAGCAGGAACGAAGAAAATCACCATGATCTTCAACACCGAAAGAGATGCAACCAAAGCATATGAAAGAAGAGCAACCTTAATAAAACAAAATAGATTCAAAAAAGCTACAAGCCCGCATGCAGCGAAAAAGCGAAACACACCAATGGATGAGGAAACAATGAACACTCAAATCAAAAAATCATGCCCAGTAAAATCAGAAGTACATGTTGTAAACAAACAACCCGCTCCGATGGACAATCATAGACTATTCTGTACGTTACCCTGGGAATACTCCGACACAGTCAAGGACGAACTATTCTTCAGAGCTTTCGCAAAATACGGACCATTAGTTTATTATCAAACTATAAAAGACAAAAAAGGAAAACTTGCATATGGATATGTACAATACTTCGACGAACAAGATGCAGAAAAAGCAAAAACAGATTGCGACGCCATCTACAACGCCGTATATTCAGTACCAAGGCAACCATCAAAATCAAACAAAGAAAAATACACAAAGAAACATGAAAAATGCAACAAACACATCGATATAGATATTTACCACCTACACGAGAAAACCTGCATCAAACAAACTCTATGGACAGAAAAATTACAAAAATCAAGAATACCAATTGCAAGACAACAGGAAGGCATAGTATCTCCAAATGAGAACCAGATACCAAATGTAAACAACAGCGAAGACAAAGCAGAAAACACAACTCAAGACATGTCGACCGAACAAGAAAATGCATTACTAGACGAGACAAATTACTTAAACATGGACTTATTGAATATTTAAACACACCCCATTTCAAACAGTAAATAAACACATATTATTTATAACTGTACGCACCCCAAACACACCACTGTCTGTAACTAACAAACAAAAGTACACTCACCAATAATAAATTAAGCACACACACACATTTGTGTTGCAGAATAGCTAGAATGGACACCATTAGTCTGAACATTGACATTCCAATTCGTTACCAAGAAAAAGATTACCCAAGAGAACCACTTGGGATATCAATAGCTCATGGCTCTTATAAAATTGAAGACATCAATATTCATATCAAGAATGACATACCATCATTCATGAGATTTCACACCACGCCCATGCGCTACGTACCATGGCAGTATAGACAACCACTATACACCGTGGGAAGGAAAAATAAGCTCACCAAGCAAAAACCTAAAGAGGCAGAAAGCGACAATTCAAGCAGTTCAGATGAAGAACCAGACAATGACAATATCATGGCTACCATCCATGCAGCAAGGAAAATCTATTTCTCCGTAAATGACGAGGAAACAAGAGACGAACTACTCGATTACCTTCAAATGACGACATGCATGGTTTACCACCATCTGTCCTGGGAAGGAGACATGAAAGTCCCAGACAAATACATAATAGAAACCATTTTCCACGACAAAGAAAACGTAGACAAAATAATAAAGAAAGTATGCAAAAAATTCAAGTATGCTAAACATCAATGGCAAAAACGAAATGAAAATTGCACACGAGGAGACAATGAAACATCTGACAACGATCAAGAAAAAGAATCAGACAACGATAGTTGGGGAAATAAAGAAATGAAAAATAATTGGAAAAAACTAGACATAACACCAGTCGAGACCGAACAAGAAGATTGGGATAAAGAGTTAGAGGAAAAAGAAGCCAAGAAAAAATTAGACAACAACGATATACCAGTAGAACCAAAAGAGGAATGGCTCGTACAACATGCAGCCGACTTTTTGAAAGAAAATGCCGACAATGAATAATCACAATACGTTACCAACGTATCACACACACACACACACATCATAAACACATACATACACATTTACACAACACTGTTTAAAAAAACTAACCATGCAAACCAATAGCTTAACTAACCCGCTATGCATGAAGCGAAAAATTTCGTTTATAATTAAGGAAAATACACATGACCCAATTAACACCACACATTTTCTTTTTATTTTTGTTTCAGATGGACAGAGGAGGAGTCAAGGTCCTACACGTGCAGATTCAAACAAGAAATGCACGAAAAATACGAGTGACGTATGAACCACACACGGCAGTTACACAGCTTCTATCGTATATGAAATCTTTTGGGGCCATAGAAGAAGTGCACGACGTCACATTGCATATAATACAAAATAAACAGGTTGGAAAAATTGAGGTGACCTATGCAAAAGAAGTGTCCGTAAAGTTAATCGTGCTAGACAATGCAGAATCATGCAACGAAATGCATTCAATAATGTTCCCGGAGACAGCAAGCGAAAATGCAGGAACAACTGCATCACAACAAAGTGCAAACAACATCGAGGAGCATGAAGACAACGCAGAAACAACTGCGCAAGCCATAGAAACCACGTCCTGTGACGATGAAGGTGCAGAAGCAGCCGCAATAGAGACAGATAATGCAGAGGCAACACAAAAACAAGAAGAGGCTGCAGCAATAACAACAAACTTACAAATTGAATATCACGACATGCACATTAAGCAATTCGACAACCCGGATGCATACACGATAAAAATCTTGCACAACGGATCGTTATCAAGAGCAGCACAGCTATTGCAGGATTTAGATGAAAATGCATACATACAGCATTTTGCATGCAAATATTCCTCACTGAAAGTCAGCAAAGCTACTTACAATAACAGCTTAGCAGAACAGGACATTGAAAGAGTAGCCAAACTAGCATTATGCACAAGAGCAATCGATGAGGAAGGCCTCACGGAAGAAGGTGTCACCGATTACAGAGATTTCACAAAAATTAAAATTACTTACATCGACGAAGAACATGATGAAGTGCATAATTATTTTGCAACGTATGGCACAATTTTAAAATTCGACATTGTGCCATTAAACAACTGGACGGATGAACGAGCGCAACAACATATGGCTTTTATCCATTATGCAAATGAAATATCTGCTAAAGCCGCTTTAGAGTTATGTCCAGAAAGATATCAACCACAATACGGAAGGGTCGACACGAGACAACGAAACCGCCAAACCAACAAACTTTGTTTATGCATAAAAGTACCAAGAGGGATGTTGTGCAAAGAAGCGACACGTCACTTTGCACAATTGGGGGAAATCATTTCCACCAGATACACAATCATCCCTCTGGAAAAGTGTGACGCAAAAACCCATACACACATGGGCTTCATAAACTTCAGCAGAGAGGAAGACACAGAAAATGCATTAAAAAAATGCGACAAAAAATTTCTGGCCGTCTACCAGGCCAGAGCCAACAGAAGAATCCACGCACTGTGTGGAAAGTCTATTGCAGTCACTTATTGGAAGCTGCATTTAGAAGAGTGCAAGATGCAATCAAACAAGGACATGCACTAGGCCAAAAAATTTTTTTTACATCTTTATATTTCAATTTTTTGCACATTTCATGCATTTAAAAATACATTAGGATAAACATAGCCATAATTAACATGATCATTTATTCCACTGACCCAAGCGTCCCCTAATTATAAGTACTAATCATAGTTTTAAAATAGTATCTAGATCTATCACTAACCCAAAGGGCACAGAAAAACAATCAAAAGGCTGAATCACACCCCCATACTCTGGGATTTCGTCAATAAACCCACCCCTACCCAAACCGCATTCGGTACCATCGTTTGCCGGGACGGCAAACCTTCCAAGGGGGGGAGGATGTTATGTGCCGATGCCAGAGTACAAATTGGCAACGTCGCATAACGCATAAGTAATTAGAGAGGTGCAAAAGTATGCGCCCAGCCGTCGCCAAGTCGCACAAAGACGAGCGATAGCGGTACCTCTCCTCCAGCCCTCGAAACGCTGACCAAGCGCTTCGCCCTCCCATGCGCTGTCGGACTTCACCCAAAGCTCGAGAGTGCAAGTGAGAGCGAAGTAGCTAATGAAGCGAGCTAGTTCCTCGAGCTATATCTTGCAATTTTAGAACCTTCGCCATTTCAAATAATTATCTTTAGAAGCCCGAGTGGCGCATTGTATTTTCAAAATAAATAGAATTTGAAATATTCGGTCGTGAATCGATTTATTTTCGCTAATTTACAAAATCCGGACGAGATTTCCGATTTGGGAACGAACCCGCTGACGCACTCCGAGCCGTTCCTCACACACATCATCTTTGCCGTTCTAGCCCAGCTGAGCCACTACACTCGATCAAGGTAAGAATTCATAGTACATATAAACATTTATTTTGGTGCATGAAAACCATTCACCCGCGTGAGATTCCGACGAATTATCCACGTCGATCTTGTGATTTTTCCGATTGGGCTCGTCGAAAGCGCAGTTGAACACCCTGCGTGTTTTCCGATCGCGTGCTCTCCCGTTCTTTGTGTTCGACTCAAGCTCGCGTGCGTGAATTCGTAACATTTTGTCTTACTGAAGAGTCCATTTAAAAAACCTGGGACGAAACGCAAAACAACTAACATACAGAAACATTATGATTATATATCACCTCCAGGATGACGGGAAATCATCCTCGAGTACACTCTCTAAGTACCCTGGTGAAAAGATTGACGTGATTTTTTGATTTACCTAAACTACATAATTTTTTTACTTGCATTTATTATGTATTATTTAACGTAAAATTGTGATGTCTTGATTTCCAATGATTTTACGTGATTTTATAACATACAAATATTTTTAATAATATCACGTGATAAACAGTTGATAAACATCTCAAAATCACGTCAACATTTCCAACAGGGTAGACATTAATATTTCCTTAAAAAACTAAAAATTTCCTGGATACGGTGTCCAACTGTCAGGGTGGCCTCCAGGATGAGGGAAAATCATCCTCGAGTACACCCTCTAAGTACACATTCATATTTCCATAAAAAACTAAAAATTCCCTGGAGACGATGCCCAGGTGTCAGTGTGACCCCCAGGATGACGGGAAATCATCCTCGAGTACTCCCGATGAGTACACATTCATATTTCCTGAAAAAACTAAAAATTCCCTGGAGACGATGTCCTGGTGTCAGGGTGACCTCCAGGTTGACGAACAATCATCCTCGAGTACACTTTCTAAGTACACATTAATATTTCCTCAAAAAACTAAAAAATTCCTGGAGACGATGTCCAGGTGTCTGGGTGACCCTCAGGATGACGGGAAATCATCCTCGAGTACACCCGCTGAGTACACATTAATATTTCCTCAAAAAACTAAAAATTCCCTGGAGACGATGTCCAGGTGTCAGGGTCACCCCCAGGATGACGGGAAATCATCCTCGATTATATCCTCTAAGGACAAATTCATATTTCCATAAAAAACTAAAAATTCCCTGGAGACGATGTCCAGATGTCAGGGTGACCCCCAGGATGATGAAAAATCATCCTCGAGACGGTGCACTAGGTGTACATAAATATATGTGGGTGTAGATAAAGCTTTATCTTTAAAAAAAGGATTAAGTATTTGTAAAAGAAGAGGTCTCACGGGACACGAGACACGGGAAACGAGACACGGCACACGGTCGCCGCTTAATATAATACTAGCAAAGATCGCTCGCTTCGCTCGCGATATGCAGTACTCTTTATACAAAATAATGAATGATAAATTTTTATAAAACAGTATACATATCTTAACTAAAACAAAGAATTCAACATTTTTTATAAGTTAAAATTATTAAAAATCAATAGAATTAAAAAAAGTAATTAGCTTAACATTTATTTATTAAAAAAATGGTTGAAAAATTTGAAAATATAAAAAATTTAACAAACTTATAAATTAATAAGAAGTTTTATCGAATTTTATTATATATATATATATATATATATATATATGATTACAAAGTGTTTTGTTTAGCTATATGTTTAGGGGCTTACATAATAAATTATATTGTAGAATGATAAATGGTCGAAATTGTATTCATAATTATAGGGAGGCTTCTATGGCCCAAATAAAACTTTTGATTTTAGTCTGGATCGCCAACTAAACAATTATAATACTGTATATGCGTATTGTATAGTATTCGTATTTCTCTAAAATAATTTTATTTATATATTATATCGTACTTACGGGGTTATGACAGTGTTAAAATTTTGAAAATACCCATTTTTTTTATTCACTTTTTTCATAGTTAATAGTCTGTAGAATATGAACTTGAAAGCCATTTTTGGCTAAAAAAATTTTCCTCGAAGATATCAACAAAAAACTAACAAATCTGTTTCAAGTAAATTTTTGGAAAATCGTGATTTTTAAATATTTTAATTAGAGCCAAACTTGTGGAAAGGATTGTTCTAACCGACTTTTTACAGAGTAATTTCATGAGAAATCTTACTGAAAATATAACTTAAAAACCGTTTTACAAACCGTTTTTTTCTCAAGAGTTATGAATTTACCTTCCTCCTCCTTTTTTCCTTTCTCAAATTCCTACCAGCTCTTACTCTTTGTCTAACTATAAACTTATTTTTTCTTTTTTTAAGCATTACATACCATTTTATTTAATTTTAATGCATACATTAAAGTAATAAGTAAATTACTGAAAGACGATAAGAAATGTGTTTATAATGCAGTAATTAAAAAGATATTTATGATCAGTTTAATAAATAATTATGTTAGGAAACATGTCTTCTTTTACCTCGTAAATGAGTGAATCACATTAAGCTGTTTCTTTAGCGCCATTTCTCTATACCTTCGTTTTACATAAATTCCAATTTTAATTTTAACAAAAGAAAGGTATGATATCAATAAATAAATTGGCAAATTTTTTTTATAAAAAGCAACCGCTTTGAAGTAAATAAATAACCGTTGAAATATAAATTTTCGAACTCTCGATTTCAAACCCTTGTATGATGAAAATTCAAATCTATCTATCTATCTATGAAAATATGAACGCATAAGCATCTTCACATTAAAGAAATGGTAGTCTCTTGGACAGACTACCATTTCTTTAGTGTTACTTCTCCTACACCTTCGATTTTATATAAATTTTAATTTTAATTTTAACAAAAGAAAGGTATAATATCAATAAATAAATTGGCAAGTTCTTTTATAAAAAGCAATCGATTTGAAATAAATAAATAATCGTTAAAAGGGGGAGGATTATAAATATACATGTATTTAAATAAACACTTGACCAAATTGCAGCATGTGTAAAGGATGATAGCCTGTGAAAAGGCACAGTCGGGTACAATTATAACTTTGAATAATTGCGACTGCTGCCACGTTCTGCGCATTTTATCTGACGTTTGGCGACCGATCACGATGACACCGTATTTACCGTGGGAGATTAGGCCACCATTCTTCCGGTAATTGGGCGTTGCGTGATGGGTCACAAACATTAAAGATGTGGAAGGTGAAAAGGAGAAGGAGGAAGGAGGAAGGAGAAGGTGTAAAGATGTGGAAGGAGAAGGAAAAAGGAGGAAGGAGAAAGTGTAAAGATGTGGAAAGAGAAAAGGAGAAGGAGGAAGGAGGAAGGAGGAAGGAGAAAGTGTAAAGATGTGGAAGGAGAAAAGGAGAAGGAGGGAGAAGGAAGGAGAAAGTTTAAAGATGTGGTAGGTGAAAAGGGGAAGGAGGAAGGAGAAGGTGTAAAGATGTGGAAGGAGAAGGAGGAAGGAGGAAGGAGGAAGAGTAAAGATGTAGAAGGAGAAAAGGAGAAGGAGAAAGGAGAAAGTGTAAAGAAACACCCTTATACTTGCCAACTTTTCACCTTGAAAAGGTTTTTTTGGGAGGGGGGGGGGAGATTTCACTACTTTTGAAAGGTATGTAATATTACAAATAATTCTACTGGATATATTATGAATATAAAAAATAACTAAATAAAATTATGCTTATGTAACAATTATTGAAACTATAAATATTTTTTTGACACCATCTGTAAAGCAAATAATAATTGTTGTATTCATCCCATGATCATTATCGAAGGGTAAAGATATAAAACGAAGTCTTTTAATTGAATCAAAAAGAAATATCTATTTTTTCCACACCACCCTAGAGGTAAACAGAATGGCGCGTTTTTTTTTCCTTTATTAACACTATATTTTCGGTCAAGTTTGATAATTATACGACGCATGCATGATGTAATATTTGAAATATACAAGTGTATAATATATCTCCCGCAAATGTTTAATTGGTTGTAATTTTTTAAATTATACTATTGAAAGTAAGAAGCATGTAAAATTTACTTTCCAATATTTCTGATGCGATAGACCTTCAATTAATGCAAACAACTTAGTTAGATAATTATTGTTGAAATGTGACAGTGCAGATAAATTACAAGAAAATTAGAATCGAATTTAATCATTATAGAAATTCTAAAAGATAGTGTCAATAAAGTTGTGGTATCCCCTGTAGGCCTACTCCACAAAATAGACACTGAACGTTATTCTGTTTAATATGCTTATTTATTTGATACAGATAGTATAAAAAAAATAAAAATAATTCCATGAAAAATGAAGTTAATGTATTCAACGAGATCGGACTTCGAGTAGGATGTAAACATATGCACACATACACACAAGGACATTTCCAACAAATATATTAAAAATTTATTCAAACAATTTCTTCTAAAAAAAACAAATATGCATCTTTCGCTCCACGAGGCCATGCTCTTTTTTCAATATGCTGATCATTTATTTCGAACCATTGGTTAGTTTGGCGAACGATGTTAGTATAATGTCCTGTTTCGGTGGATACACCATGATGAAAAATGCAACTAATGACTTTATATTTTTTTCTATTTATTTGAAGTGTGCATTTTGGTATATCTTTAATTTTAATATTAATTTTTTTAAATCTCATATGATCAACAATAAATAATTGTAATTGTATTATTAGAATTGTATTTTGTATTTGAATAGTAGTTTTTTGTAATCTTTTACTTTTACAACGTTTACTGCAACACCCTTCGATATCGTTCCATATATCAATATTGTGATCAAAAATTTCTTGCAGTGTAAATGTATGTGCAATTTCCGGTAAAGAAAGTGATAAAATGTAATTCGCATTTGTAACTGAATTCCTTTCATCGCAACTTGGACACCTCGTTACAATATTAATTTCATGTTTGATAACGTTCTGTAAAAATACTGAAGCATTGCAAAGATGTAAAAGGAATTCAGCAGCATCTTGCTGTTCAGAAGAGGAATATCTTTCATTCACACATTCTCTCAATGCTTTCATATCAACAGCAGTCTTCGCAAGGTATTGATTGAATACATATTTTAGAAAATCAGTACCTTTGCTCTGCAACAAAATTCTTCTCACACATGACGAATGAAACAAACTCTGTATACAAGCATTTGAATAACAAGATACATTATCCTTATTAGGTAAGCCATGAATAATCCAATTACTTTCCGATATAATATTCGTATTATTAGTTATTTGTGCTTCTAGAATGTCTTTTGACAATATCCAACGTCTATCTCTAACAACACTAGGTCTGCTAAATGTACAATCATTTTGAACTGTTAATTGTTGAAGATCGGGACGATATTTCTTCCTTAATGTATTATACTGCAAAATTGCAGATGAATCTGCTTTAATATTTGTTGGATCAAAATTAACCAGATGTAGACCTTCCAATTTTGTTACTCGCGATAATGCGACATAAGTTTGTCCGGGAGAAAATATAGAATTACCAACATCAACAATTACATTTTGTAAACTTAATCCCTGACTTTTGTGAATAGTTATTCCGTAACTATTACAGATAGGAAATTGTTGACGCGTAATGAATATATTGTTCATGATGACAAATTTATATTCTAACTTAGATATTGAATGTTCCCTGCCATCTTGTAATTTAATGCAAACACTAATGATTTCGTTACCATTACCTTTAGCTATAGAAAGTACTGTACCTATAGTTCCATTTACTAGACCAATAGAAACATCAATATTTCTTCGAATCATAATTTTTGAATTTATTTTTATTTTAATTTGACGCTCGATTCCACAAGCGTTATCAACGTCTCCATCTAATAGTTTTAAAATTTTCTTTTGCAAATTCTTCGGGCATTTAAAAGAATCAATAGCTACAAGATTAATATCTTCAGAGTCAATCCTACTGAGCATAGCATCATTTAACATATTGCACATATTCCTCGTTGGTAATAAACACACTGTATTTAAAGGTAATTTTTCATAAATTGCACATAATTGCTGCATTATCTCAGTACAAGTACTACCGGAAAATGGTAGTATTCGTTTTTGCAGTAAATTAACATCAGCATCGGTCAAAAAACCTAACCTTACTCTAGAAAGAATGTCGCTTGTAACGTGGAATTCGCCTCGCCCGCTCGAGGATTCCAGTTAGTGTACAAAGATATTTTTATTTCACGGCTGCTCCTCACTCTCGGAGTCCAGAGTTCTGAAAACGGAAAAACGGGTACACGCAGGGAATTTTTGGTAGCAATAGGCCTAATAAGAAATGAATATTAACACAAGAAAGAATTAGAGTTAACACATAAACAAATATATTGTAATTTTCTTATTACAAACTAATATATGCAAACATAGTGATTATGAATTTAAATATTACATGGGCCAACGGCCAAATAACTAGGTCCTTGATAGCTGGATCGGGAGTTGCTAAACACGGGAAAGGGCCGCGAAAATCCTCTACGATGATGCTAGATATTCAATTTACAAAGGGAATAATAAGAGGGAAATCCGCCTCCTGCTGAACACGTAAAAAGGATCCGCGGAGCTGAAATGGGAAAAGTTTCCTCTACCTACCACTTTCCCAATTACTACCACAAAATATATCCCAAATTAATATTTAATAATCTCACCAATATTCCCTCCGAAATTCCCAAACTGCTCCTTACAATTCCTCCAGCAAAAGAATCCCGAACCAAGCCTTCCAACAGGATCCACACAATGGCCGCCAAAATATACTCGCAACTTCGAGACCGTTGAAAAATCGGGAAACTCACAACAACAGGAATCGGCAGAACTGCGACAATGAGGATCCAGGAACAGAGTGAACGAGGACGACGCTCCGCTCGGGGAAGAAGCCGCGATTTTCCCACCTCGCCTCCTTCCTCCCAGGAGCGTCGTCCTGGCTGGCAAATTTTCATTGGTCCTAGAAACTTCCAAAATCCGCAATTGGCCTATTTGAATACCACTACTAACTCATCACTTATCTCTGAAATTTCCCAGCGCCCTCTTTTTCTATTTCTAATTTTCCCATTGGCTATAAAATCGATTACCGCCCTCTATATCATCCATCAATATGCAAATTCCGCGCCCCCTTTATTGATCTCAATCAATCAATCAATGTCGATAACCGTAAGGTGGCTCCCCCAATATAGTACCAAACGGCCGCGCTAATTCCGAAATTCACAGAAGACCATAAAGAATTGTTTGGAAAATAACCTTAATATTCCATCAGAGCCGATAGTGGAAACCAAACGTTATTCCACTATCCCTCTATCCCCCTATAATCCTGTAACTAGAAAACCTCCATATAAATCATATAACAATCGCCCGGGAGCAGGCGCCCTCTCGATCGATCTATAGAGGCCGATAACGGAGAGCGCTTTCCCTCTCCCCGCTACCGCGCACGCCGCATATTCTCTCTATCACCCCACATGTGCGTCGCCTTCCCTCTCTCTCCTATTCGCACTCTCATTCCCTCACTCTCTCGCTCGCGCTCGCACTCATGCTCACTCTCTCTCTCTCTCACACATACATACGCGCTCCCCTCCATACACCACGGCGTGCATGTAACCGCGTGCGTGCGGCCGCCGTCTCGCTTCCTGCTGTGCCCCCTCCCGAGCGCCAACATGCTGCGCAGGTATGACTCGAGAGCTCACATCCTGCGCTCCGCACGCGGTCCGTCACAGGCAACTCCTGCGAGCGCCACCGAGCGCTGGCTCCGCTCCATGGCCTGTCAGTGTGCCAAGAGTAAGTCAGCTGGCCGCGATAAATAATCACGACGCAGCAATATTTATTGCTACGTCGCACGCTGTATTGATTGTCATTTTTTTGTCTCATATTAATTGTCAACTCGTCATATTCAAATAGCGTCCATAGATTAAATGAACTTATAGCGCCGATGTATTTTTCAACATCTTTTTTTGTTAATTCAATAAAAGCAAAATTTTCACGAACTGGCGGTAATTGAAGTAAATCACCGAATACTATGATATGAATTTTTCCGAACCAACCATCATCACAATCGGAAGTATCAAATATTTCTGTAAGTCGCAAATGTATGTACATTAACGTTATATTAGAAACCATAGAAATTTCATCAATAATAATCAAGTCAACATTTTCTAAGCTTTGACGTACTTGTTTTAAGGTTGCAGCTGATAATTCCTTATACTTTGCTGTGCCACCATGTTCTACTGGTAAATGAAATAATCTGTGAATTGTCAAACCAGAAATGTTGAAAGCCGCTATTCCAGTAGGCGCTGTAACAGCAGTTGCTTTTTTTCGTATAACTTTGTTCCAAGCTACAATAGTTTCAATTAAGAAACTTTTTCCTGTACCACCTGGACCACTTATGAAAATTCGTAAAATTTGGTTGCTAGATTGTAATACAGAAATAATTTTTTTGAAAATATTTGATTGGTCTAGATTAAACTTTGAAATAGAATTTTCAACATCCTGTTCATTCATGACTACTTTTTCAGCCATGTCTTTAAAATCTTTCATAGCATTCTCAATTTCGATCGGAACGCAGCCTTTTGGTAAATTATCTAAGTTAGATTTTTCTCCTTCTTGTGTATCTTGCAGCAACTGATTTTCAATGAGTTCATTCATATTTTTCATAGCTTCTTGGATTATTTCACATTTATCATGATACTTCATTGCATCTATCAATTGGTCTTGTCTTTTTTTAAAAGACATTGTATAGGATTCTTCTCCATTTTTAAGTTCATCAGTATCTCGCCATGGTTGAAATAATAGTAATAATGAATAATAATAATCTTCTGGTTGATTAATTGGATCATAGTGCCAGTGTTGAATGAGATAAGGATTTTTTTGTTTTTTGCAAAAAGAACCCCCTGGCATCACATAATATTCTACTTTTCTCACTGGTCTCTTTTTTATTATATCAAACCACCTTGCAAAGTCGTATAAACATAAAAATACTAACTTTTCAGGTCGATTTGGATAATGACAGTCAACAAATGAATCATAAAATATATCTGTTGATTCTGGGGGTAATTTTTGAATTTCTTTAAATGGTTTTAGTTTCCTACTGCGAATCATTCTAACATCTAACCATCTGGTAACCGTATCTTTATCCGTTGCGTGTAGAGGATGACCTAGCAGTGTGTCAGCTGCTTCTATCGCTCCGCACTCCCTGTGGTTTAAAGATCTCATAGATAGAGACCAAAGACGACTGCACAAAGACTTATTCGATTCAATATCAGAAAAGTCTAAAGTACTGTTTTCTCCTTTAGTTTCATAATAAGAAACATATTTGGTCAACATATATGAAGATTCACAGATATACTGTGCATCGTTATTACCTTCCCAAAGTATTAACAAAGCTGGCATATAATCATTAATATATTTTTCTTCAGCTGATCGAGGCAAATCATTAAATCTGCTCTTATTTCTTAATTTTTTTTTATTTGCAATGGCTAGCGAAACTTCTCTTAACACTAGTTTAGATGTTATTGGACGAGGAAATCCAAAACGGCAAACACTCTTGAACCCTGTTTTTGTTTTCTTCTTTCGCATGCAATAATTGTTGTGGGTATGACTTTGATAAGTCATAACACGTCTGTGAAGTTCTGGTGATATACGTTGATCGGGTATTCGGCACGTTATATTTTGTAAAATAAATACTTGGACCTCTTTATTTGAATCTGTACCATAAATAGGAGCATTTTGAATCCAAAACAAACAGTGATAATGCGGTAATCCTCTACTCTGATATTCGCAAACATAATAATAATGCGCTACTTGTCCTATCGGTTTTGCTGTAGAAAGTATATATCGTAGCATTGCTTCAAATTTGTTCTTAATATACCTGGAAGCTAACACAGGATCAGCAGCTACTAATTCGCTAATGGACCTCTTTTCATGTTCCCAACCGTTTACTTCACGTATGTATTGAGCTAATGCAGACCACATCCATTCACCAGGACTTAAAGTAATAAAAAATGTAGCAGGACCATACTCATTCATCATGCATTGTAGTTCATTTCTTACCTTTTTCCAATACGCTTCAGTACCTCGCAAACGTGAGAAAATAGTTCCTAAATTGGACTCTAATTGGTCTTGATTTAATTTTTCTAGAAGTTCCTTCACAGTATATTTATAACGCGGATTAATAACATTCAATTTGTGAAAGATTCCAGCACTTATTTGTCTTATATTACTATTGAATAACAAATAAAATAAGTACTGAATATTAAGTCTAAACTGTGGGTATTTTGAGATTAATCTGGATTTAATATATTCAAAATCTCTTAAATTTTTAGATCTTTTTTCGTGCTGTCCGTACATTCCATAAGGATATAAATCTGGAAAGCATTTTAAATCTAAATCTTGGGCACGAACATCTAAAGAAGTAGCATATATTTGTAGCATCTGATATAATTTTGAGTCACTTTCATTTTTTCTTTTCGCATGTAATGGATAAGTAGAATACTGATCATAATATGGATCTGATTGAGATTTTTGTGTTACTAATGCAGCTACTTTTGGATTTTCCCGCACATCCGTACTAATATTAATTCTATCCACATTGCTATGATCTGATTCAATGTTATTTTCAAAATGGTTTTCTTGCTTATTATTATTTCCGTGATCATTTCTATTATCTACTGTTGAGTCTTCGTACTGTATATCCATATTTAAAAGAATATCCTGAGGTTTTCCATGATCAGATGGTAATTGTATATTAAGATATAAAGGATTCCAAATTTTTACCAATTTAAAGCCTCCCAGACCTTTTTAACATCAACGTAGTCTTCCCAAATGATTTTTCCTTTTGTCGGATGACTTCGAACTAAAATAAACATTTCATGATCAAGATTTAAAGGAATGGTATCAGGGCAAATTTTTTTTATAGTTTCTTCCAAAGGTAAAGGTAAATGAAAAGTTCTACCTATAACTTTATCAATTTTGCAATAATTAGGTATATTTTTTTCATCACCGTACCCATTTTAATAACAGTTTGGAAAGCTTTAGCTCGTTGTATCAATATTTTTTCATACATGTTTAAACTTTTGATTTCATGAGGAACTTCCTTTACGTAAAGTTCATTTAAAATACATGTAGGCGGTAATATACATTTTTTAAAGTTAGCAATACAGTTTTTACAAATAAAACCATCGTTAAATTCTTGAGAATCGTTATAAAATTCTTTTAATTTTTTCCAATAATTGGATTTTTCATCAATTTTTAAACCAAGTAATTCTTCTACAAAACCCATTTTATCTGTATGCTTATCAACAGGTTCCATATAACGTTGACATAAAAGTCGTTCACAAGAAATACAAGGAATTTTAGGTGGATCCATATCTATTTTTGTATATTCTTGTATTCCTTTGTAAAATTTGTCTCTTATTTCAGCTTCATTTAAACATATTTCCTTACCTTTAACATCAAAAGACGTTAGTAATTCTTCTGTACTTAAAAGTATTTCTTTCAATGCTTCAATATCAGTATTGTTTAATGCATTTTCAATTTTTTCAATTTGTTTATATAAAGTAATTATGTTATACAACAATCGTTTAATAGTGCGAAGTTTGGGATAATGAACAGATAAAATATTTAGTTTCAAAAGTTTTGATGTACACAAAAAAGGACTGTTATAACAAATAATTGGATGACCTTTTTTTTCTTGATTTGGAAATTGTGCAGAACAAAGATCAATATTTTGTAAGTAAGTGTAAGCATTTATATAAGTGCAAGAATTTAAATTTTCAAATAAATTCTTAAGTTCATTTAAAATATCAGGATCAATTTTTTTACAATAATCATTACATTGCCAAACTTTACTTTTTGTCTTTGATTCAATTGTTGGCAAAATATTTGTTGTTTTTCCTTGTTCGTCCAAAATAATGTGTGTTTGTAAATTATTGTTAATTTGTTCATGTGCGAAATCATATGTTGATTCCCCAAAATATCCTTCTGAAGAAGAAGTATGCTTAGGCAAACCACATAAAGCAGTAAGCGCATAAGCACAACTTCCAGCGTCTATAATGGGTTCACAACCTAATCTTGTTAAAGAAACTTCAATTTTATCTTTGCAATTTTGCAATTCTTTTTTTACTTTCATAATATATTGGTTTCGAGCATAAATAGCCGATGTTACCATTTTATCGGCTTCTATTCTTCGATCTACTTCAGGTATATCATTTAACTCATGCATAACTCTTGTTGTATATTGTTCTTTTCTTTGTATTAAATTTTTTGTAGATTATTTAATCATTATAGATTTGTATTTTTTTTTAATTTGTTTAGCTTTAGTAATTTTCGATTTACCAATACTTTGATTTAATCGCGATTCATCTTGCTTCTTAAACTCCAAATATTTTTGGATAGTAGCAGATCTTTCTTGCTTATTTAATTGATAACGTATTTTCATTTTATTTAAAATTTTTTCTCTGTTTTCTTGATAATATTTTCGCTTTTTAGCTTTTTTTTCAGCTATGTCATTATCAATTTGACGAAGTATTTGTGAAACCTCATCCTTACCCATGTTAGATGTTTCATCATTATATACAGGTACATTCTTTGATTCCAAGCTCATAGAAATACTTACGGAATTATTAGTTTTGATGTTATCATTATTAAATTTCTTATTTTCCTTATTAGATTGATAACGTAGTTTTCTTTTATTTGAAATTTTTTCTCTGTTTTCTTGATAATATTTTTGATTTTTAGCTTCTGTTTTAGCTATCTCATCATTACTTTGACGGTGCACTTCTGAATCCTCATCCTTACGCTGATTATTTTCAATTTTATTCTTTTTCAACTCATAATATGCTTGATTTAATTGCTTATATTTTTCTTTATTTTGTTCATAATGCTGCTTACGATAATTGTGTTTTCTCAAAAGCTTTAAATCTGCATAAACTGACTTCGAATCAATGTTGGTATTGGAATCAGAAACGTTGGTTGATTCGTGTACAGGTACATTTTTTAAATCCAAGTTTATAGATATACTTGCGGGATTGTTTATTTCATTATGAATGTAAGTTTGACTGACAGTTTGGTTATTTTCAATTTTATGCTGTTTTTTTACATTCATTGTTGTTAATACTTCAGTGGAAGACTGGTTTACTTGTTCTAAAAACAGTAAGTATGCATCTTTAGAATACAATGGCCATATACTTTGTTTAACTTCTGAATCATTTACTCTAAACCATTCATTCTTTTCATGTAACATATTAGTATAGTGGCCAGAATTCATGCTATCACCATGATGAAATATACCATTTCTAACCTTAAAATGTTTTCCATTAATTAAGAACAACTCCTCTGGTACATGTTTTATTTTTAAATCAGTATTTTTCGATAGCTGTCCATATTTATTAAACTTAAATATTTGTAATTGAAAAATCACAATTTGATTATCTGTAAATAATTCAAACTTTTGACATTTGTTATGTTGACATTGACTACAAATAATGTCAGTATCGTTCCAACTTCCTATATTACAATTAATAATATCATGTAAATTTAAAATATTGTCATTATTTGGTACTGCCAAAGGAAAAATATAATTCGGAGTTGTATTCGAAGAACTTATCGTATTACAGTGAGAACACTTTAAAGTAATGTGTAAATTATGTTTCAATAGATGTTGCAAAACTATTGATTTATTACACAAATCCATAATAAATTCAGCAACATCCTGCTGAACTGAATCAGTATATTGATTATGAGTAGCTGTTCTTAAATCATATATATTAATTTTACGTTGTTCAAAATAATTTTTAAGTAAAATGTCTATCCCACTTAAATTAGGAGTATTGATAATTTCTAATCTTATAGGTACACAGTGCAATATACTTTGCACAGATGCATTAGCATAACCTGATACTCTATCATTATTTGGTAAGCCGATAATATGGAAGATATCAGATGACTTATTAAACAAATCTTTTTTAAGCGATACTTCTAGATCCTTATTGTTATTAATGGAAGATTTCAATAAGGATATTCGAGACTGCGAAGATCGTTTAAAAAAAAATTCATAACTTAGCTTCCTTTTGTTGTTATCATAAGCTATCGGAAAGACTTTAATTTGTTCACTTTCAAAAATTCGATGTAAATGATATCGCAATCTTGAACTATCATAAATTATTTTTGAGGGATCTTTTTGGAACAGTATTGATGTGGTAAATGCAATTGCATAAACTCCGCAATCATTAGAATTTGGTTGAGCTTGAACCTTAGGATAATAAACAGGAATTTCATTAAAATAAGGAAACAACTTTCTTAAAAATTTTTCATTGCACTCTTGCAATAATTTTTTATTTAATGAATCATATATAAAAATAGATTTTGTATCATAAAAACAACAAATCCAATGACCATTTATACATTTATTACATAAATCATCGCAACTATGCAATATTTGAACATGTTGAGTATTGCGTGGGATTGATTTAATCCGCACAGAATTTGGATCCCGCATAATATTTTGAAGATATAACGTTGACTGCGGTTTGAATATCGTATGAGCACTTATCATGGAATGGAATTTATCTATGTGTATGTCTTTCAGACGAGAACCGTTAGTTATTATTGACATATCATTTTTATCGAGAATAAACGAATTATTTCGTTTCTCCATTATAATAACAATAAAAATAATAATATTAATCAATTATAATAAAAAATAGCAATGATAATTTATTTAAAAGCTACCAATTTAGTGGCGCACGAAGCTGCCAATTTAGTGGCGCATGAAGCTGCAAATTTAGTGGCGCACGAAGCTGCAAATTTAGTGGCGCACGAAGCTGCCAATTTAGTGGCGCACGAAACTGCCAATTTAGTGGCGCACAAAGCTGCCAATTTTTTCTGAAAAAAAAACTTTTTAGCTATTAAAATTTATTGTGATAATAAAATATGAAATATAATAATACTACTTACCTATTATAAAAGATGTTATGCAGAATCAGAGTTTGATAAGCTTCAGTCAGAACCTCTAAATTCTTGCTTTATCCTAATAAAAAAATCCTAATAAAATTAGTAATATTCTATTTTACGTTTACGAAAGTATAATATATATCATACTCAGAGCCAATTGAGCAAAAGGGTACTAATTAAACTGTTGGAGCATTCCATGCCCAAATTTCATGCCCCAATGATTCTTTGAACCCAGTGCGTTTCACTGTTTAACGATTCTACCTTCACTGTTAAACTATTGTTTAATGAACTATTCTATTTGTTTGCTATGCTATGCTCTCAATGTTTTGAATGTGTATAGCTACTATATACAGAGCATAAAATATGGAACATCGTATTGTGAGTCACAGATTGAATTGAAAATAAATTGACATTTATTCCACCGCGAACTTCACATCAGTCAGTGATATACTTTAATTAATTTATTTAATACTTCCGTCTTTTAATTATACAGCAAATGACCTTTTTTTAAACAATTTTTTGAAAATTACGTTGGATTATTCTCAGTTGTCATAATAGTTTGCCGTTCTCAGTTCTATGGCAGCTGTCCAGTAACAATGCCACCTGTGCTATGTCAGATAAGTTTATTTATAACTATTTTGTTTTGTTGTTTAATTAAAAATATGATACTTTGTGTAAATTTTGTTTTAAGTTTTCAGATACTGTCAATGCAGCTTGGATGAAATATTTGGATTTTGGAGATCATTCATTCATAATCCAGTTCTTTGGACTCATTATGGACACAGCATGAGTATATTAATTATTAACTTACAAGAGGATAATTTATAAGAGTATAATTTATAAGAGCATATTTTTATGATTGAACCAATTTTTTTACTCTGCTGTTGATTTTAAAGTACGTTTATGGATTGATTTAATAGTATGTATATAATATAATTGTAGTTGAAAATGAAAATCATGCTTAAAAAATTTAAATTAATAAATAAATAGAATTGAATAAATAAAATATGCATAATATATTTTATTCAAGTTCATCTATGCGTGTCTATACAGTGTAACTTATGAATCAATTATATTAATTATTATTTTAATGCATATGTAAAGCTGTAGTTTAATAAAATATGCTGTTATTTTATTTTGTCATTATACTGTTTTGTATCTGAATTTTTTCGCTCGGCTTTTGGTCTTAACGTATGCGGTTTTAAAAATTAACAGATACATTTATAATTTTTTTCTGGCTAACAACAGGAGGTACTTATTTTTAAGATGTGGATGCAAGTTTTTATATGAATATGAATATACGAGGGACTTGTTTCTAAACAGATATTTTTATGAGCTAGTATGGTGAATTTCTTTCACTTTTGGAAACTATGGAACTTTTTGGAAATATAATACACGGTGCTTTTTTAAATATACTATTTTCAAGTTCAAGTTTAATCTCGTGCTATCAGCATATCCTTCATATCTTTGTAGTTTATTAACTTTCTTTAATATTTTGTATTGTACGCAAGTTGTAATAATAATAAAATTATAATTGATCCTTTTCATGAAAAAAAATTATATTATTTTTTATACCATTCATATCTACTATAAATCATTGCATATTAATCACTTACAATTTAAGTTATATAATTTTATTTATTACAAAAGGTTAGTTATAATTAAAAGCACTTCTTGACATCAAACCACTTTCATAGTTTGTTTTACAAAATTTTATTATTATAAAATGTTAGTTATACTAAAAGCACTTCTTGATGTCAAATCACGTTCATAGTTAGTGTTATATAAATTTGTTATTATAAAATGTTAGTTACCACATGTTGGCGTCAAATCACTTTCATAGTTTAATTGTATAATTTTATATTATAGAATGTTAGTTATTACTTTCATACTAACATATAACATATTTTTAACATCACAGCTGTAGGATTTGAAATTATTTTTACAAGTTCATTGGCACTAAATTAGTTTATACTAATAACCGACACTTTTTCTCTTCATTGTAACTGAAGTAAAATTTTTGTGTAAAGTTTAATGTAATAATACTGAAGGAAGTATCAATAATATCTACTTCCATTTGGTTCCATTAAAAACAGATAAACATCTACAAAATATAAAATATATATTTATAAAGAATCAGCGCTTATATATATATATATATATATATATATATATATATATATGACAGCTACAAAAAAATGTCTGCAAAATTTACTTATCTATATGTTCTAATTTTTTTAATTTAAATATAGAAATACTAAAACAACACTGCAGAGCATATATATGTATATGTACATATATACTACATATGTCGTACTATATAGATATACTATGGTAAACTCATCTCTGCTGGTATACTTGCGCCTCCACTCATGCTATCCTCATGGTACCGTATTTTTTATGTGAAGGCGCGTTTTATGAATCAGAATAAAACAGTATTATTTAAATCAAATTTTACGAACTCTGTTCTAGTAAAATTTTTACTACTTATTAAGTACCTCTTATTAGTATTCAAAAAAAATGAAGCATTACAAATTCAAAATATTTAAACTACAGTATAGTTTTAAAAAGTTCTATTTCAAAATTTCAAAAAATTTTTTTAGATTGAATAATTAAAGATGTATACTTACCTTCACCGTTGATAGCAGGCGACTAGGCTCTTAGCTTTAAATATGTAACGTTTCAAATTTAATTCTTATATTAGAGCATATAAAAAATAATTGTAGAAATATAAATTTATTATTGAACTGGTGAAAATTTGCGTGTGTATACCAGAATAAATCTGAAACAAGTCAATACAATTTGGCTCCAGAAAACGTGACAAACTAGTGTTCGAACTATTGTCCTTTCGCACGAAAACAATAGCGGTCACACATAAACGGGGTAAACACTTATAGCAATTACTTGTAGGTGAGGATGTATAGGTGTCGATGTATTCTTTTCATCTGTAATATTTCGAGAAAGCAGACGTGTGCCCATACAGCTCCTCTTCTTACTCCGAGAAAAATAATTGTAAGTTAATTTTAAAACATTGTAAACTTAAATTTATTTAAAAAAAAGTAGAATACATAAATTTATTTATTACTTTAACATATGAAAAATAATTAAATTAAATATAATTGAATTAAATTCTTCTCTTACTTAGAGAAAAATAAATAAAAATAAATTAAGTTTTAAACGTAAATTTATAAAAAACAAAAATTCTATTTATTTATTTATTCGACTAATCACGGAAAATAATTTTAATTTTATAAATTCCTGTTGTGAATTAATATATATAAACATATACTAGTTCACATCTATACATATGTATGTATGTGTGTATGCATGTATGTGAATGTATGCATATAAAAAAATTTTTATTTAATGTTTTTACATATAAGAATTGTTGAAATAAATTAATGTTGTTGGATGGATCACTTAAGTGACGAATATATAATAATAATTGTCACTAAATGTGTATACTATTTGATATAAACATATACTAATACACATCTATACATGTGTGTGTGTATGTGTGTGTGTGTGTATGTATGTATATATGTGAATGTATACATATATATAATTACTAGATTAAAATATTTTAAATTATTCAAAAAATTTTATTTAATGTTTTTACATATATGCAGGGCTTTTTAACTTTGTAAATTGAGAGTCTGTTCAAAGAGTAAAATAATATCTAACTTCCACAAACATTAAAAATAAGAATTGTTGAATTAAAATTAATGTTGTTGGATGGATCACTCAAGTGACGAATATATAATAATAATGGTCACTAATGGTTTATACTATTTGATAACTTGTATACAATTTGAAAACTGGTTGTACGTGTTATGAAATGCACATTCAAAATTTATTTTTGATAGTGAATCTTAATTTGTACCTCTGACTAGTATAAAGGTAAATGTTATAACTTCCAGAATGATTAATTAATAATGTCGGAAGGATCCCTCAATTGATGAATAATATAATAATAATGGTCACTAAATATATGTATACTCTTTGATAACTTGTATACAATTTACAAACTGGTTACGTATTATAAAATGTACAATGAAAATATGCTTTCGATTGTCAATATTAATGTGTATCTCTAATTAATATAAAAGTACATGATATATAACTTCCAGGATAATAAATTAATAATGCCAGAGAGATCCCTTAAGTGACGAATAATATAATAATAATGGTCACTAAATATCTAAACTATATGATAACTTTTACAATGGTAACGTGATATAAAATGCTCAAATGTGTTTCAATGAATGTTCATCAAAGTTATTTTCGACAGTCAACCTTAATGTGTAACACTGACCAGTAAAAGTAAAAAAAAATAAGAATTAAATCACATAATAATGATCACCCAATCTGTATACACTTTGATAAATTTTATGCAGTTTAGACCAACATAAGCACATTCAATAAATATCCCTTGAAGCATTTACTGGCTACGTGTTAATAATAATCAAAGTGTTAATAATAATCATAATTTGGTTCTCGATACTCATGGATTATGATGTAACTGACTTGTATAATCGTTGAAAAGTTCTTTTCCACAGTCAATCTTAATCTGTAACACTCTGACTAGTATAAATGTAAATTCTAAAATAATTTTGAATCTTCTTAGTACAAATAAGACTTGATAAATGAATCATATAATGATAATGGTCACTAAATCTGTATTCACTTTGATAACTTTTATGCAGTTCAAACCAACATAATTCACATCCAATAAATGTAACATTTTAAGCATTTACTGGCTATATGTTAATAAATCAAAGGAAATTGTAAGTTGGTTCTCGATACTCATGAATCATAATATAACTGATTTTTATGAAAGTAAATTCATGAATTAATGATCACTCAAGTGACTTGAATAATATAATAATAGTGGTCACTAAATATTTGATAACTTTCATACAATTAAAAACTTTACATGTTATGAAATGCACATTGAAAATGTCTGTCTCAATATCTGATTAGTATAAAAGTGAATGATATATCCTCCAGAACTTAGTTGTTTTAAAATGATATAATTTCTAATTTTCAGAATTAACAACAATGCCAAATCAAATGGAAATTGGTCTAAATGGTATATATAAATTTTACTAATAAAAGGAGTCTTAGAGATCTTAGACACCAATCCCTCTATACGCCTTTGTACGCCACTGTGTAAAAATTATGTTTATAATAAAAAGCATGTTTTTTTAATGTAGCCAGTGGCAGTGGCAGCAACAGCAACAACAACAACAACAATAATAATGACAGTAACTCTCAGAACAATCGAGGTACAGGATCATTTTATTATTTGATAATAATTTAATTGACTTAATATGTAATAAATAATATATCTTTTATAGGAAGAAGAGGTACGAGAGCTGGTAGGAGTGTCAGGAATTGCAGGATCAGGAGACTGAACCCCTACCAGCAGGGCCTAAAAAATTTGGCGGAGTTTCTTAATTATATGGCCAGATCGAACGTGGAAGCTACACGTACAGATCTGGCCAAACAAACACCACCGCAAGATGCATATGAGGTGGAGCAAGAGGACGGTGCTCCAGAAATTGAGCCTCCACAAGTGGAAAATCCTGCACAAATTTAAAATGTAAAAATAAAAAATAAAAGTAAAAAATAAAAACTTGTGTACATTATTTACTGAAACAATGACTAGCATAAACGATACTCTTGCAAGATATAAACTTAATCAATCTGATGTTTAGAATTTTGTATTATAAATTAGAATGTTGATTCATTAAAAAATGATTTATGACAAATACCGAAATGATTCAAGTGACATTTATACAATATAGTTTAATATTAGTCACAAAATATTTATATATTTCACAACTTTTATATAGTTGAACAAACATATGTTACTGTTAAAACATTTACTGATTACGTATTTTGTTAAATGCACATTCTAACTTTGTATTGGATACTTAATATTAATGCGTAACTCTGACTAGTGTAAAAGTAAAACTTACATAAAAAATTTTTCTTGGATCGTAGCACAATAATCAATAAATTTTCACTTCACTAGCTTGTCACAGGAATTGATAAGGGATAAAAATAATTTTTTCACTGTAACTAGTTTCTCACAGAAATCTCTTTCCTTGCATAACCTAACAATTCTTCATCATCCCAATGGAACATCTGAAAAAATATTTAAAACATTTAAACAAAGAATCAGTTCACACAATCCTTATTTATATTGCATCTATAAAAACTGAATACTTATCTATAATTAGATCCTGTTAGTCATGGTTAAGATCAAGTTGTATTATCACTTATTATTTACGAAACTATATTCTTTAAAAAATACATAAAACTTATAACAAAGTTTTTTATTATAATATATAAAAATAAAACCGTTAATTATTAAAATATTCATGTTGCTGATATCAAGTAAAAATAAGTTTCGCAAAAGAAATACTGTTTTATATAGAAATACCGTCTGCATAAAACATACTGCGTGTATAAGTACATAAATATATATATCTATACGCATGATGATCTATATACGTCACAGGAAGTACGTATACGTATACGTAGAGTCTACGTCACCGGAATCACATTAATTGTTCAGTTTTCTCTCGTGAAGAGAAATGAGGGGTCCGAATTTTCACTTCACAATAACTCTTGAAAAGAAGCAATTTCACAAAATATGACCCTGATGTGATTTTGTTAGTTTTTCCGCAAGCTTTCATTTAAGTGCTCATATGTGAGAAACAAAGCTGTCGATGTCAAGAAAACTGAACGACAAGATTCCAACAGGGCAAATTAGACGTATATAGGGTCTGGCTATAGCGCCCGACGGCGGCGTACGTACTGTTAGTACCTCATACTTGCCATCGAGGCGCTACCGCGCCCCTTGATTTCCGTAAAATAAATAAAATCTGTAAAATTAATTTTTCTATGTGTGATTTTATGTTACTAAACTCAATGTGTTAAAGTAAAGGCATTCTACAAATTTGAATTTGCCACTCGAATAGGTTGTGCCTCACAGCGTCTGGTCGAGAATGAAGATTTCTGTTTGATCGGATGACACTAGATCAGTGCAGTTAGTCTGCAAGCTGCTGTAACAATGCTTATAACCTTAGTGGTGTTGCAAAAGTGCAAGAGCTTCTGCAGAGTACAAACATTATTCAGATAAGTATTGGAAACTAATTTGTAATAACAGTGTTCATAATGAGCTTTTTCTTTGTTGGTTTATTTTTTGCTTTTAGGTATACGGGTGCAAGCCAGCAAAATGGGAGCTTATATTGACTGCCTGAAGTATTATTTTGCATACTTTTTAAGAACTTGAAGTGTATTTAATAATGGTAAGTATTGTATGTAACTGTAATTCATAAACATAACTTGATTATGAATAGCTAACGATAATTTTTATTTTATTTTCAGCTTCTAAATGCTATTATCACACAGCATGACAAGCGAGTACCATCAAATATACTTTATTGTATGTATATTTGAGTACCAAAAGCAAATCAAGGTATGCCGGATATTTTCTGTAAGTATAGCTGAGTTCATTTGAATGATTTACATTATAAACTTTAAATGCCTTTTACTCAAATTTAGTTTTTTCATGCTTTTTGTGTACTTACCGCAGCTTTCTGAAGGAACTGTACTATCAATCATGATGAACCAAAGTGGGAAACCTTCTTTATGAGTATGGTCATAAACTGAGTAGAGCAGAATTGGCAAACATAAGTTGAAAGTGAATGTTACGTATGTTTACATATGTAACATTCACTATAATTACTAATATTGGCAATATATGTTTAATTAATTATATTAATTTTGTGTTTTTCAGGAATCTGTTCCACTTAGTCTGATACCAGACTCATAATGAAGATTTGGCACTTTAATTCAACAGGATTGATGGTACGATTCCATCAGAAACATGCGGCAAGTAAATAAAAGTGATGAAAATCATGATTTTTGGTAAGCAAATACCTTTAATTGTTTTTAAATATTACACTCACTTTATGCATATTATTTATGCATAAAAGTGATGTATAATACTTGTATTTGAAAGCAAAAATATAGTTTTTAGAGCAGCTATATATCTATTAATTTTTTACAACACTAAGAATTTTTATTTTTTTTCAGGTTTTAACACTGTCATAACCCCTTAAGTATAACAGAAAATTGTCATACGTTGTATTAGGGTTTTGGGTCGTTCAATAATATATGAAAACTTAAAATTTATAAATAATAAATTTTATAAAACACTATTAATTATTTAAATAAAATGTTTTTTAAAATAATCCTCTGATTATTTTAAATTATTTACTCATATAATATATCATATTTTAAAATCACAGAAGCTTGGGGTATGTTGTGGCATGGTTTCTGGGTTTGAAAAATATGTCTGGACAAGTACGGGAATGCACTTATCATAACTAATAATATTTATTATTATGCGAGCTTTGCTTTAACACTTGCTACGCAAATGTCAGGTGGTCACTCCTGACTCGTGAGTTCGAGTTCTTGTTTTGTTTTTTCCTATTATTATAAATGATGTTGATTGAAAATTCTTACCTTGCTCTTCTGGTGGGTAGATAGCGTCCTTTACTTTCCTATTCCCTTTTTGATGGATAAGAGGTTGGGCCAGGGATACTTGTATATATTTAAATCTCAGCTATTTTCTCAATGATTGAATTCGTGTTTGATTTATTCTTCTGATGATTATATTACAAAAATATTGTCTAACACTATGCTGATACACTGACTCTGACAATTGATACTGCTAACTCTGAAATTGTACAACTGTCTTGGGCGAATGCTAGAGAGAGACTGACTCATTTTTGAAGTTCATTGTCGCCGATCGCCTCCTTCGGCCTACAATTAGCGCTGACGGCAGAGATTGCAACCTCCGCCCGCGCGTCCCTTGCCCTCTATACTAAGTATACGAGAAGCATATCGCACTGCAGCTCACGTTGCACATTCCTTAGGCCAAGTGTCGACACCAAGGAAGTACACCGTCAGCTTGCGCGCAGTACGCTTTTCGTACAATGTACTATGTTTCGAATATTCGAGAACAATCAAAATTCGGAACATAACATTCGGATCATAACATCCAGAATATTCGGAACATAACAAATATATAAAAAATTACAATTTTTATAAATTAATAATTTAATTAGTAATAAATTTTATAAAGCATTAATAAAATGTCTTTTAAAATAATTCTTATGATTATTTAGAATTATTTACTTATATAATATATCATATTTCTAAATCACAGAAGCTTGGGATGTGTTGTGGCATGGTTTTGTGGGTTTAAAAAATATATAAGAAATTATAATTTTTATAAATTAATAATTTAATTAGTAATAAATTTTTTACCATATTCTAAAAAAAATACTTTGAAATTTTTAAATTAATTTTTAAAAAAAGAAAAGAAGTTGGCATTTTTCATGATTTTGCTTTGTTATTGAGCTAAAAAATGCTGAAAATGTCAACGTACGTACGCTGATTTTCGAAATTTTCAATCATCTACAAGAGCCCATATCTCAAAAACTAATTGGATCTGGTCAGCTTACACTTTATAGAAAATAATGAATGATAAATTTTTATAAAACAGTATACATATCTTATCTAAAACAAAGAATTCAACATTTTTTATAAGTTAAAATTATTTAAAATCAATAGAATTAAAAAAAGTAATTAGCTTAACATTTATTTATTAAAAAAATGGTTGAAAAATTTGAAAATATAAAAAATTTAACTAACTTATAAATTAATAAGAAGTTTTATCGAATTTTATTGTATATATATATATATATATATATATATATATATATATTGCAAGGTTCTTTCTCAATGAATTTCTTCGTAGCAGCGTGAATTCACCATGTATGGGATCGAATGTCCCAGATGCTTCCCAATGACATACTTCCACACCGTCGCGGATGAAACGTGCAATGTAACGGCGCAACGTATGTGAAATTATTAATAAATGCTATCACTGAGGGATCAGGTGATGCAGAAACTTACGCGGACACGAAATTGAGACCTCGAGACTTAGCACATAGGTAGTTGGTCGGGAAAACATACAGAAATAATTATTCTTCACATGCGCTATTAATTTGGTTTCTTTATTGAAGGGCTAAAATAAGGGGTGACAATGGGCATTATATAGATAGTATGGTGTACTATGATCTGCCTTGTCTAATGTACAAAGTCTAATGTACGCGAAATTCTGGGATCCTACACCCGGCCTAGTAATGGAAATTGAATTACTCTCGTCGCGTTAAAACATTAAGAAAAGAAGGAAAACTAAAGGATTTGCGGTTAACTAATCATCCGTGTGTAAGAAATAAATAATAAATTGACTTTGTGCCTAAGAGAAAAAATGCTTTTATTCACGAAATTCCCCTAACTTCGTTGCTTTCGACTGATACGTCGAGTTTACATAAAGAAGAAATAAGAATGCTAAATCAAGAGATACAATTATAATATCCCGACGGACTCGCGCTGAATCCACTGTAAATAAGATCGTATTACGTCGCGGGACATGAAAAGAAAAAAAAACAAAACTGGGACAGGGAATTCGCCTGGCCGCCCTACAACACGTGTGTCTCGTTCCCGGGTGTCACCGAGCATCCAGTCGCGACAGAGGATGGGACACACTGTGGAGGGAATGTTGACCTGCACCAAATACACCAGAAGGAGTTACATATAAGGGGCCGTGCACCACTTACTTGTGCACGGCGTTAATGCATGCAACAGAATGTATGATAAGACGATATTTATTTAGAATCACGTGGTTTGCCCTATTGGCATGTATTAGCGTACGAATTTTAGCAATGTCAGTGCAAGAATGCACTCTAAATTCGCGCGGTATATTTTAGATTAGACGAACCGACGCGACCTAATCGTGATACTACGCGATGCGCGCAAACACCCGAGGTCAATCTTGGCGTAGCCGACCTTCCTCGGGAGCCCGAAGGCTGAGAGTGGTACTTCCACTCCCCGTCAGAACACGCTCCCCAATCGCACTAATTGCGTTAGGGCATAACGGTATTTAACGGTACAGTTAAGTTAATATATTTATGCAATGTGGTAGACTCATATACGGTATTATTATTCGCGTCCGCGAATAAGCACACGTGACGAGATCGCCAACACTGAGAGTAGCCTGTGTCCGAGTTACACGAGGCACCGCGATCCACGTGGTGGATGAGAATGCGGAGAATTGTTGCACGCGGAAACAGCTGTAGTACCGACCAACTGTGAAAGATAGCATATAGAAGAAAATGATGTATTTATTATTAGGACTCGCGCTTTACTTTGATGCAAATGAACCCGAGAGTTCATAGGTACGTACGGTACGATGACCTTGTAGTACCGGCATCGACCCTACGGCAAATGATAAAAAGATTAAAGCCCACTCGACCGAAGGCGTTGTAGTAACATAAGATTTCATGGATTAAAACGAATAGGCGCCGGCGCTCGCGTGTGTGCGTGAAGCGCAGACGAGGACATGATGAGTCTAATGACCCATCGCTGCAGTGATGATTACCTCAGTGATCGTCCAGTGATGTGTGTGTAGCCAGAGTGGTGGTCAAGGAGATAATGATCTCTCCTGCTGCCGATCGCGGGGACTGAGCTCTGCTCCGTCAAGCGCCGAAATTGCGGCGAAATAAAAAAAAACAAATGCGCAGAACGCGTGATGCCGAGTATCCTGGCTGCGCTGTGTCCACGCACACACATAGGGATCCCTCGGGGATACGCGCTCTGTGTTTGTGCGGCAGGTAGTCCGCGTTTACATGAATTACTACGCTCGCCTGTAACGTCACAGGCGGCGTACGATACCAGGAAATCACGCGCGCCTACTGGTGTATTTGTTGTGTTCTTAGGCGAGCGCTCGCGTATATCGCCTGGGAAAACAATAATACAGGAATTCCACGAGATACGCACATTCCTGCGTATGTGCTACGGCTATGTACCGTCGCACTGCCCTCTCCTCCACGAGGACAATTTCCCCGGAGAGAGTAAATCTGTCCGAGAGTTTAACTTACCATTTATATTTAAAATTTGAGAAAATAAGAAGGGATACAGGCAAGGTTACATTCATACTAGATTATTGTAATCCCATTTTTTCTTTTTTTTTTATTCATTTTTTTCTTTTACATCTTGTCGGACATTCGGGGATGATGGCTCAGAGAGTCCATTCTTGTCTCCCAGTACTCGCTTAGACGTCTTGCCACGTGACACTGACGTGGATGTCTATCCCATCGGTGGGCGGCTCTTGGAGTACTATTTATTCCAATTTCTTCTTGCGTATCCGCGCATGATACTTGCGCACAAACTCCTCGTGCCTCCGTGCTCTCGATTCGGGGGTCGAGTCGTCAGGGGTTGCCGTTGGTGGAGGGGTTGGTTGGACCGGTGTAAAGGATGGTGTGGCAGGCAACGTGGGCACTGACTCCGAGATTGAGCGCCTGCTGTCTGGCGTGGAGGGCGCTTCGCAGGACCCCGAATCACCGGAGTTCTCCCTTTTGTCCTGACCGGGAGATGCCTCGTCAGAGGTGACGAGGTTGACCACCTCCGAGATGACCGGGGGTGGTGACGATCGGGGGAACCGAGTGATCACGGCCCCACTTCGCATCTTCTCGTGGTACAGGGCTAGCAGTTCCCTGTCTCTTTCGGCCTCGAGTTTCCGCAGGTCCACCTCCAGTGCCTGGATTCTCCTCCTATGCCATAGGATCTGCCGTTGCTGCCTCTTCTTCGCCCTCCTTTGTCTCTGACCTTCCTTCATTGTAGGGGCGTAGGGCTGTGGAGTGAAGCACACAACGGAGTTTGTGAGTTTCCGGGTATTCCAGGGAATACGTGCAACAAGACAACACACGGACAATAACATAAGGGCCTTCATACAAAGATAAAAACTTGCCCATCACCTGGTTGCTGGCTTCGGACACATTGCATGCTCGCACTAATACACGGTCACCCACATGATACGATCGAAGGTTGTGCGTAGAATTAAACCTCTCGGCGCGTCTCTCCCCTTTTGATTTGATATGGCGCGCTGCCAGGACTACTTTTTCCTGATAGGGTAGGTCTTCTCTTTGAGGATGCTTTAACCACTTCTCCCAATACCTAACTGGCTTCTTCCCCAGGTGGAGTTCCAATGGTGTGAACTCGGTGGTCTCATGATACACCTCGTTCATGCAGTCCTGGATCACGGGTATCCAGTTTGGTCAGGCCGTATGTTGTTGAGACACCAACGTACGAAAAAAACGCCCGATCTCTTTATTGACCCGCTCCACCATATTGCTCTACGAGTGGCGGATCGATGAGTTTATAACCTCGATATTTAATGCTGCCATCTGCTTTACCCAAGCGGTTGAGGTAAATTGGGTGCCGTGGTCAGATTGTATCCGCGCGGGCTTACCATACTTCGGGATATAATCCTCCACGATTTTGCGTATCGTGGTGCGTGTATCTGCCCTTCTGATCGCATATAACACCACGAACTTCGAAAACACGTCCAGTGTCGCCAATATATACTTCACCCCGTCTCGACCGGTGGGTAACGGACCACAGAAGTCTATAGACATCATCTGCCGCGGCTCGTCCGTAAGAATGGGACGGGTGGGCCCGTGGGTGGATGCCGTATACACCTTGTTCCTTTGACACGAATCGCAATTCTTTAATAGTGCTCTCGCTCGTCTCAAGAAATCGGGAAGATAAAATGTCTCGCGGAGTAGCTGAACACATTTCACCGCGCCTACTTGACCGTCCATACATACGTACGTGAGTTTCCATGATCAGTTCGCGACCCAGCTCGGGTATCAGTGCAACCTTTGGGTTCGCACTGGTCCCCTTCACGAGTACATCTTGAAGGATGTGGTAGTCTTTCACCTCCTCCCCCTGCTTCAGTCTATCTATAATTACCCCTAGGTACGTGTCAGTTCGCTGCAACGACGCGATTTGGTTGACCCGCTTTCTTAGCTTATCATCGGGTTTCCTAATTAATATCATCCCGATAAACGTATCGCTTAGAGCCGCCGGGGCTTCCCTCCTAGCGATCCTACTAAGTGCGTCCGCGGCCACGTCCCTGTTTCCGGGTACGTAGACAATAACCGGGCTATAGTCCTGTATTGCGAGTGCCCATCGCGTCAGACGATCGCTGAGAAAACGCCACGTTAACAGGAATTCGAGGGATTTATGGTCTGTCTCGATGGTGAGCTTTGACCCAACTAAATAAGGTCGAAACTTTGTCAAACTCCACACGATGCTGAGTAGCTCGAATTCGGTAGTAAAATAATTTAACTCCGCCCCTCTAAGTGCCCGGCTCGCGCAACACACTAATCTTCGCTCCCCAACATCGTCCTGCTGAAAGAGCAAACTTCCTAGAGCAGGCCGGCTTGCGTCAGTTCGTAGTATAAAGGGCCTCCCTTGCGTCGGGTGATATAGAAGAACCTCCTCGCAGAATAAATCCTTTACCCTCTGAAAGGAAGTGTCATCGCGGGACTCCCACTTCCACTTTACCCCTTTTTGCAAGAGTCTGAGCATTGGTTGCATTTCGGCCGACAACCTATCCGTGAAGCGTGCGGAAAAATTCGTCAGACCTATAAAACCCTTTAGCTGCTTAGTGTTACGCGGAGTGGGAAAGTCGCAAATCCCTTGTACTTTCTTCGGATCGGGCAGTAGCCCGCGAGGCGTTAATATGAAAACTAAAAATCGCATCTCGTTTCGACACAACTTTACTTTACGAAAATTTAGGGTCACCCCCTCCCGTGAAATCCTATCGAACAGTAAGCTTAAATGTACTAAATGTTGATTAAAATCTTTCGAGATGCAGAGCCAGTCGTCTGCAAAGTCGATTAAAAATTCTGAGCAACTACGAAGCGTGTGCTCTGCTGCCCTAGAAAGAGCGGCGCTACTAACTTTAGTGCCGAACGGTACCACGCAGTGTTGGTATGTGCGCCCACCGAACAGAAACCCGGTGTACTTCCTAGAGTCCTTGTGGAGGGGCACCTGCCAATAACTAATCGTTAAGTCTATGCTACTCATAATCGCGAAGTTACTGCACCTCAACAGGACTTGATTCATGTCCTCTGGGCCGTCGTAATCATCTTATAGACGTTTGTTTAACTCAATCGCATTCAAACACAACCTAACCCTACCATCCTTCTTAAACACCGGAACGAGAGGGCTAACAAAATTAGTGGTCGATCGTTCTATGAGGCCGAGCTTGAGCATCCGCTCGTTTTCCTCACCTACGACTTCCCTCTCTTTCCAGGAGACCGGGTAGGGTTTGTGTTTAAAAGAGGAATCATCCACTTCATGAAAGGATTAAATATATGAAAGAAATCTTCCCGGAGATTCACTAAAGATGTGCCGATACTGGCTAAGGAGATTTCCCAGCGCCAATCTATCGGACATATTACCAAAATTGATTGAATCTAACTTAGCGTCAATCTCGTCATCACTTAGCTCACTCGGATCGTTCACAGGGATTGTCTCAACCTGAAAGCACTCGAAGCTACTGTGTAAGTCGTCAGATACTAGGGCTAAAAAATAGTCCACTTCCTTCCGGTCATCCGGGTACATACAGAGCATGTTAAACTTGAACGTATGTACGGAGCCAGTCAAAGGGTGGGTGAGTTGCACGGTTTGACTTGACATATTCAAAATCGATAGAAGAGCTTCTTGGAAATCGATTCCGAGTATACAGGATCTCACGAGCTTAGGTACAACTACGAGATTAAATTCAATTGATATACATCCGATTTCTATTAATGCACGAAATTGCTTTTTCAATAAAACGGATTTTTCGCCAGTGAAACCGATGGCGTGTAAACCGACTAGGGGAAATGTGGGCAGTGCTTTTAAGGACTGCACGTGTGCCTCATAAAACGTCCCTGACACACAGGTGATCCTGCTACCAGTGTCTAATAAACCAGAAGTGAGGATTCCGTTAATCTTAATTTCTAGTTCGGGACAAGGCACCTCCTTACGCATCGGTAATGGAGTGCGAAAATTGTCCTCGTTGAGTAAATAGTTCCGCATGGACTCTGTCTCCGCGGTGGCGCATAATACGATGGATGAATCTTCATTACAAACTAGGGGATCGCGACCGTCCGTTGTGCCGTGAGGAGCGACTTCGTCGTTCCTTCCCGAGGCTCGCGACACAACGTCTATTCGTTTTTCGAATTCGATGCTTGCTCTCCTGTGTATTTCTCAATCGTGATCTCATTTACGTGAGAGGATCGCGAGTTACTTTGAGTTGAATTATGGGATTGCCGATCCCTTGTAGGTTGATGTGATCCAGGCGCGGGGCTGGTATCCCGTGAACTATAAGGTCGCGGCGTAGAGGATCGGAATGAACCCGAGTGGCTACTCCCTTCTCTAGACCGCGTATTACCCCAGTTCCCCGATGATGTGGGTGATCTATCATTCTTAGAAAATTCGACCCTCCGAGCATGAGCATGGGGTGCGTTTAGCGCTCCGACCTGGTCTAACTTATCTAACAAACCAATAAGTTCATCGATTCGACGGATTCCCCTAGAGGTAACGGCTCCGAGCACTTGTTCGTCGAAATGCCTACTAAAACAGTCTACAGCTTCCTCTTCTGAGGGTGGATGGGATAACGTGCGCACGATGTTGTATAACCGCAACACATATTCGCTCCTACTCAGATTATCCTTGGCTTGGTAGCACCCGAATTCTAGCTCGCGTTTCACTTGAAATTGAACCGAACTACTCCAAAATCGGGCTATGAAACGCTCCTTAAACTGTCGTAAGTTATTTGTGCGATCGCGATAGATAGGTATCAAGATCATTTAAAAACTTTATGGGTAGTTCGTAAGGAACACCCCGAAACGTGGGAAACTCAAGCTTTGCCAACGGAATGACCGTCGCTGGCGCCACCTGCCCGACCTTCCTCAATCGCTCTTCAACTAATTTGAGAGTCTCCTCCTGCCTTTTACGCATCAATTCATCAAATTTACCGTGCTGATCAACTATATTCGTAATATGATTCTGCATAACCTGCAAACGCTGATTAGTTTGGACATTCTCGTCCAAAGTTAAACGCTGGCTCTTAATAAGTTGTTGACAAGTCTTCGTCAGACATTTTATGTCCTCTAAATTTCGGTGAATCGTTTCGCGTCGTTCATTGAGTTCGGAGGTAATATTGGTATCCCATGTCAACAAACGATTACATAATTCGTCCACGGCCGTTATCCGAGCGTCCAACGTTTCCGTACGTGTCTATAATGCGTTGTCACGATTGGACATAGCGAAGATCGTATCGCGAGTTTCCATCTGAAACCGCACGTTTTGTTTGTCCGTGCTCGCGGCTACTCCCTCTGCATCGCGTATCTCGCCAGGCTCGACCATGCTCGCCTCTGACCCTTGACCCGTGTTTGGTGTGGCCACGGTTGGCATTGTCAACGGCGTGAACATCTCCTCGTCGTGAAAACCCGTGCTTACAGTCGGCGGAGAAATCATAAAGTTAATTCCGCGGAGACCTGCGATTCCGAGAGAATTTTGACTGTGGTCATTTAAATTTGGGAACGCCCGTGTAACCCGTGAGAGATCGCGAAAATTCACGGATTGCCGATTTCGTCGATATCTGCCTCGGGGATTTGAATTATTCCCTGTATTAAAATTTTGAAAAAGATTGGGTGGGTTTTCCCCGGGTGTGCGTCCGGTGAGGTTGGGCGCGATGCCCAATGGCATATTGTTTCCACCACCCGAGCCGCCTGGGGTTGGATTGAAAATATTACTTAAATTCCTCTCTCCCATGCTAGGGTTCATGTTCGTGACGTTACCGGTAGGAGCCTGGGTTACCCGACCCACTGGTTGATTATCACTTGACATGCTTAACACTACCCTATATGACTTAACGATACTTATACAACTGAAACACTCTGACCGTTGCTATACGTAAAATTTAGCAATTATATGGTATATTGGTTAGGATAATTATTTATGCAAATTTATCCCTTCACCTGCCATGCATAGATGGCTCAGGATACTACCGTGCTCTGTTTGATACTCGAGGTCCCACCAGGGGTACCATTGCAAGGTTCTTTCTCAATGAATTTCTTCGTAGCAGCGTGAATTCACCATGTATGGGATCGAATATCCCAGATGCTTCCCAATGACATACTTCCACACCGTCGCGGATGAACCTTACAATGTAACGGCGCAACGTATGTGAAATTATTAATAAATGCTATCACTGAGGGATCAGGTGATGCAGAAACTTATGCGGACACGAAATTGAGACCTCGAGGCTTAGCACATAGGTAGTTGGTCGGGAAAACATACAGAAATAATTATTCTTCACATGCGCTATTAATTTGGTTTCTTTATTGAAGGGCTAAAATAAGGGGTGACAATGGGCATTATATAGATAGTATGGTGTACTATCATCTGCCTTGTCCCAAGCATCTGCTAGGCGGCCATCCTTGCTCTCGTCACCCTGAAAACAAAGTCTAATGTACACGAAATTCTGGGACCCTACACCCGGCCTAGTAATGGAAATTGAATTACTCTCGTCGCGTTACAACATTAAGAAAAGAAGGAAAACTAAAAGATTTGCGGTTAACTAATCATCCGTGTGTAAGAAAGAAATAATAAATTGACTTTGTGCCTAAGAGAAAAAATGCTTTTATTCACGAAATTCCCCTAACTTCGTTGCTTTCGACTGATACGTCGAGTTTACATAAAGAAGAAATAAGAATGCTAAATCAAGAGCTACAATTATAATATCCCGACGGACTTGCGCTGAATCCACTGTAAATAAGATCGTATTACGTCGCGGGACATGAAAAGAAAAAAAAACAACACTGGGACAGGGAATTCGCCTGGCCGCCCTACAACACATGTGTCTCGTTCCCGGGTGTCACCGAGAGTCCAGTCGCGACAGAGGATGGGACACACTGTGGAGGGAATATTCACCTGCACCAAATACACCAGAAGGAGTTACATATAAGGGGCCGTGCACCACTTACTTGTACACGGCGTTAATGCATGCAACAGAATGTATGATAAGACGATATTTATTTAGAATCACGTGGTTTGCCCTATTGGCATGTATTAGCGAACGAATTTTAGCAATGTCAGTGCAAGAATGCACTCTAGATACGCGCGGTATATTTTAGATTAGACGAACCGACGCGACCTAATCGTGATACTACGCGATGCGCGCAAACACCCGAGGTCAATCTTGGCGTAGCCGACCTTCCTCGGGAGCCCGAAGGCTGAGAGTGGTACTTCCACTCCTCGTCAGAACACGCTCCCCAATCGCACTAATTGCGTTAAGGCATAACGGTATTTAACGGTGCAGTTAAGTTAATATATTTATGCAATGTGGTAGACTCATATACGGTATTATTATTCGCGTCCGCGAATAAGCACACGTGACGAGATCGCCAACACTGAGAGTAGCCTGTGTTCGTGTTACACAAGGCACCGCGATCCACGTGGTGGATGAGAATGCGGAGAATTGTTGCACGCGGAAACAGCTGTAGTACCGACCAAGTGTGAAAGATAGCATATAGAAGAAAATGATTTAATTATTATTAGGACTCGCGCTTTACTTTGAGGCAAATGAACCCGAGAGTCCATCGGTACGTACGGTACGATGACCTTGTAGTACCGGCATCGATCCTACGGCAAATGATAAAAAAATTAACGTCGCGATGGCGATTCAGCCTTTAATCGATCCGCGCACTTAGCACTTCACTCGCGATCGCACAACGGGAGTCAGGGAAATAAAGCTCATTCAACCGAAGGCGTTGTAGTAACATAAGATTTCATGGATTAAAACGAATAGGCGCCGGCGCTCGCGTGTGTGCGTGAAGCGCAGACGAGGACATGATGAGTCTAATAACCCATCGCTGCAGTGATGATTACCTCAGTGATCGTCCAGTGATGTGTGTGTAGCCAGAGTGGTGGTCAAGGAGATAATGATCTCTCCTGCTGCCGATCGCGGGGACTGAGCTCTGCTCCGTCAAGCGCCGAAATTGCGGCGAAATAAAAAAAAACAAATGCGCAGAACGCGTTATGCCGAGTATCCCGGCTGCGCTGTGTGCACGCACACACATAGGGATCCCTCGGGGATACGCGCTCTGTGTGTGTGCGGCGGGTAGTCCACGTTTACGTGAATTACTACGCTCGCCTGTGACGTCACAGGCGGCGTACGATACCAGGAAATCACGCGCACCTACTCATGTATTTGTTGTGTTCTTAGGCGAGCGCTCGCGTATATCGCCTGGGAACACAATAATACTAGGCCAAGCGACAGAGCAAAAAAAGGTACGATTTTTGACGGCCAATAAAAGAAGCTGGCGACCTATGCCACTCGATAGCAAATAATGCGTACTTTAAGCACATATGTGTCTCTACAGGTAAATCGAGATTATTTTATAGTTATTAACAAAAAAACATGCAGAAAATGCATGTTTTTTTAGTTTTTCGCTTATAACTTTTAAACTAAGCAAGCAGTGAAAACATCACTTTAGACAAAAAATATGCGGTATGAAATTATGAAGAAAAGCCACTATTAAAAATCTCGATAAGTTTAATAGAAGCTGAGATAATGGAAAAGAAAGGGTTAAAGTAGCCATTTTTCAAAAATTCATTACGCAGCCATTTTTTCATTTGAAGGCTCGAAATTTTGGAAATTAGAAGCTATGGGTATGTACTTTATAGGAAAAAAAATGAATGCTGTGAAACCATTATTGTTGCTGTAATCGCGATGTTAATTTTTTGTTCACTAACTTGCACACGCTGTCACGTCCCGAATTGTGGTCCTATTTCAATTTTGAAAAGTGTTTTGAAATGGTGACGTTTCGCACAATAAGATGCATTTATCCGTTTTTCGATAAAATGCATCTAAGTATGCTAAAATAGCCGTCGAAAATACGCAAAAACGGCCGGAGGCGGCAGAGCGCGCGAGGAGTGGGGGAATAGGGGAAGCGACACGCGTGAATTATCTATGTATAAGCGCTTCCCCTATTCCCCCACTCCTCGCGCGCTCGGCCGCCTCCGGCCGTTTTTGCGTATTTTCGACGGCTATTTTAGCATACTTAGATGCATTTTATCGAAAAACGGATAAATGCATCTTATTGTGCGAAACGTCACCATTTCAAAACACTTTTCAAAATTGAAATAGGACCACAATTCGGGACGTGACAGCGTGTGCAAGTTAGTGAACAAAAAATTAACATCGTGATTACAGCAACAATAATGGTTTCACAGCATTCATTTTTTTTTCCTATAAAGTACATACCCATAGCTTCTAATTTCCAAAATTTCGAGCCTTCAAATGAAAAAATGGCTGCGTAATGAATTTTTGAAAAATGGCTACTTTAACCCTTTCTTTTCCATTATCTCAGCTTCTATTAAACTTATCGAGATTTTTAATAGTGACTTTTCTTCATAATTTCATAGCGCATATTTTTTGTCTAAAGTGATGTTTTCATTGCTTGCTTAGTTTAAAAGTTATAAGCGAAAAACTAAAAAAACATGCATTTTCTGCATGTTTTTTTGTTAATAACTATAAAATAATCTCGATTTACCTGTAGAGACACATATGTGCTTAAAGTGCGCATTATTTGCTATCGAGTGGCATAGGTCGCCAGCTTCTTTTATTACTTTTTTGAAAATAATCTCTGTTGCTTGGCCTATACAGGAATTCCACGAAATACGCACATTCCTGCGTATGTGCTACGGCTATGTACCGTCGCAATATATATATATATATATATATATATATATATATATATATATATGGGTGGTTCTCTGACAAATCGAGCGGTCGATTTTTTGACCCTATCGAAAAAAATTTTTAAAATGTTCCTAAGAGACACATGAGTATCCCTGAATTTTTTCAGATTTTTTGCATCAAGTATCTTCGAGTTACAGAGGGTCAAAGTTGATGAAATCATGTTTTTTTGCTTTTTCTGGCTACTTTCATTAATTTGTAGATCCTCAGGGAAGCATTTTTCACTATAGAGATATATAACATTTTTTTCTGCAAATTTTCTAATCTATTCAAAAAAATATTTTTAATGTCGTATATATATGTTTTAAGAAAGTTATAAGTCATTTAAGTCTTAAAATCAAGTTTTAGGAAAGTTCGATCATCCGGATCATAACCAAAAAATTCATGAAGATACCTTATTTCAATTCAAAAAAGTCTGCGAAAGACCCAGAATGTCAGAGGCCTTGGTTTCTCTGTGAAAAATCATTATATCCGTTCATATATGAAAAAAATTTAGTATTATTGCTATATCGAAGAATTTAGCCAATTTTATCAATTACGTAAATTTTTTTGTAATAATTTCAGTCATTAAAAAAATGATAAGGTTAGTGAAATGCTTCGATATAGCAATAATACTAAATTTTTGTCATATATGAACGGATATAATGATTTTTTACAAAGAAACCAAGGCCTCTGACATTCTGGGTCTTTCGCAGACTTTTTTGAATTGAAATAAGGTATCTTCATGAATTTTTTGGTTATGATCCGGATGATCGAACTTTCCTAAAACTTGATTTTAAGACTTAAATGACTTATAACTTTCTTAAAACATATATATACGACATCAAAAATATTTTTTTTGAATAGTTTAGAAAATTTGCAGAAAAAAATGTTATATATCTCTATAGTGAAAAATGCTTCCCTGAGGATCTACAAATTAATGAAAGTAGCCAGAAAAAGCAAAAAAACGTGATTTCATCAACTTTGACCCTCTGTAACTCGAAGATACTTGATGCAAAAAATCTGAAAAAATTCAGGGATACTCATGTGTCTCTTAGGAACATTTTAAAAATTGTTTTCGATAGGGTCAAAAAATCGACCGCTCGATTTGTCAGAGAACCACCCATATATATATATATATATATATATATATATATGATTACAAAGTGTTTTGTTTAGCTATTTGTTTAGGGGCTTACAAAATAAATTTTATTGTAGAATGATAAATGGTCGGAATTGCATTCATACTTTACCAACAAATATATAAAAAAACGGATTGACAAAATAAATTCAAATGCACAATATCAACTTTGCAATAACGACACAAATTTTAAAAACATTGTTACTTTACCCTATGTCAAAGGGTTTTACGAACAAATGCAACATTCTTTAAAAGAAAAATTTATTACGACAGTGCCGAAAATACACAATCATATGTGTAATATTATAGTTAAAGGCAAAGACAAAAGAGAAAAACAATTAGAAAAGAATGTTGTATATAAGTTGCAATGTAATGATTGTACGGCTACATATGTGGGCCAAACCAAGAGAAGTGTGTGCAGACGTATTGAGGAACATAAAAAATCTAAAAACAACGTCATACATGAACACAATAGGAAATTCAATCATAATTATTTGATTAAAAAAACACAGATCTCACGAGTATCGTATAACATTATATGAAAAGTCGAATAACTCGCGTCCGTTTTTAATGGATAAAATGGATCGATTTTGAGATTTAGAAAAAATTTTATTTACGAATGTATAGCGCAATGGAAAACATATAATTTCATCGGACCATATTTGCAATTTTTTATTCCTTTCATAGAAAAAAAGCACAGTTTCCAAGCACTTACGTACGTACGTACGCTGATTTTCGTAATTTTAAGTCATATTCAAAAGCCCATATCTCAAAAACTAATTGGGTTAGGTCAACTTTTTTTACATGATTCGAAGCGCATTGATGAAAGGAATGCACCCATTGTCACAAAACACGTTTTTACCGTATAGTTTTCCAGGATCGAGGATTCTTTACAGGTGTGATTTTTACGATTTTATTCTCTTAATATAATGTGGATAAGATAAGATTTTCAAGTTGATACGGCTCAGTAGTTTTGAATTACTGAATTTTGAAATTTCTAATCTCTGATTATCTCAATACTACTCAACATACCATCTTCAAAATTCTTATACTATCCCTCTAAGCAGTTGTCTTGAAAACTTGTATGATCTTCTTACCTTTTAGAAAGCAGAACATACATTTCCATTGGGAAAAGAGACGCTCAACCCACATTCTGGAAACTGCCTGTACTCCAGGCACTCTGAAAATTGAAAATAACTATTTTTTCAGTAAGCAAATCAATTCACAAGTCAAGTCACAAGCATTGACACGGACACTTACGGGGGTACACACTTTTCCTCCC
>JACCIB010001165.1:0-51651 GCA_018906965.1 Philotrypesis tridentata
AGAGGTTTTAGTCGGCACTAGACGTCGGTCTGAGAATGGAGACTAAGCCTCGCACAATTGTACTACGGCCTACCAGCTCCATCAGCATACCGCAGGAGGTGATAGACTTGTGGGCGGGCAACACGGTAAAAATTTCCGCCGAACAAAGTGTTAAGGTGGCCTTGAGGATGTCCAGGATCGGCCACACCCAACACAAAATGGTACGTCATCGTTTTCCCCGACGACGTATCACGTGTTCAGTCCATACGAGCTGTGGGAGGCTGACTTGGCCGATTTTCGCGCTCTCAAGACCTACAATGATAATTACACCTACCTGCTGGTCGTCATCGATGCCCTCTCAAAGTACGCGTGGGTGGAACCCTGCACGATAAAACGAGTAAAGTGTGGCCGAGGACTCGAGCGAGTAATCAAACGAAAATGACGAGAGAGCACCCAAATACTTTTCAGACGGACAAGGCAAGGAGTTTACTGGTCGAGAAGTGCAAAATTTGCTGAAGAAACGAGACATTATTTACCGCGCTGTACGAGATCCTGATGCTGCAATCGCCGAGCGTTTCATTAGAACGCTGAAAGAACGTATTTGGAGATACTTTACGCACCTCGGCACTAGACGCTACATCGATGTACTAGACAACATCGTTCAATCTTACAATAATTCATGGCACAGCGCGATAAAAATGACGCCATCTAGCGTTACAATGTACAATGCTGGAAGAGCGCGTGAAAATTTGACACGTCGCTACTGTGTGAAACGATTACGTCATCATCAGCCTAAATATAGTGTGGATGATTTGGTTCGTGTCAGTCGTGCACGAACAGCCTTTCGAAAAGCATACGAAGGTGGCTGGACCCTGGAACTGTTTAGAATTGTAAGAGTCAGTACTTTGAGACAGCCACCAGTCTACACACTCGAAGATCTGAGTGGTGAGGAGATTGAGGGTTTTTTCTACGAGCAACAGCTGAGCCGAGTGCGTAAAGATCTGTCTCACGAGACTTTCGAGGTAGACAGCGTATTGCAAAGTAGAGGCAAAGGCGCTAGAAAAGAGTATTTCGTTAGCTGGAAGGGCTATCCGGAAAAATTCAATTCTTGGGTAGCGACAAAAGATCTCGTAAACATTAACAAGAAGAAGAACAACAACAACAACAACAACAACAATGAGAGATGAGTTTATATGGTTTTATCCAGCAATAGTAGTAAAAATATATATCCTGGCAATTCGACAAATCATTTTACTACCCAATTGCCTCAAAACTTCTCTCTCCATGGCGATTGGTGTGTGGGGCTCGCTGAAATACAAATACCTCTCACCTTCCAGCATATTTCTCTGAAAGACCTGGGAACAGAGGGTGTAGTATGCGTGAAGACGACTAAACGACAAGTTTATACGGACAATAACATAGTACGTCCCGAGAGTGTAGAGAGTTTCAGCCGCATAAAATGCGGTGTATATCGCGACATCGAGACTCTTTTGCAAGAAATAAACGATCTTGAGAATGTGAAAAACCACCTCAAATTTGAACTTCAGTGTGGCGGCTATGTACAGATCAGATGTACATGTAGCCAGGATGATTGTGTAGATTATCTCCATACATTCACATTATCCAAAAAGCTATCAAGAATGCTGGGCTTTGAAACCAGCGAATTATTGTCTTGTGATGGTGAAATGGGCAACTACATTATCGGCAGTAGACCGGCTAATCTCGTAAACGGTTTACCGAGTGTGCTTATGATTTATAGTAGTATATGCCAGCCTTACGTAACGGGTGATATTTGTTCACGTTTATTACGTACAATACCCCTCCATCTACACGACTATGCTTACGGCCGAACACAAATACAGAACTTTAATACGCCAATGTATCTACCTCTGCTCACCCCGTCATTTCAGTCTATTGACATAGATATAAGGGGCGAGCAGGGGTTACCTCTACCATTCGATTACGGGACACTGACGGTGACACTTCACTTTAAACGCACCAGCTAAAATAATACGGACACTTGGCGATTTTATCAATCACCAATACATTCAGATGGGTGGTGGTGGCGGTGTTGGCGGTACCGGTGATGGCAGTTACGGCTTCGACAATTACACTACGATTGATCGTAGACATTGTCAGAGTGGCGCTGGTGTTGGCAGTTTCTTGAAAGGCTTATATCGTAGCGCCCTGCCTCTGATTAAGCGTGGCGCTAAGTCTGTCGGCAGGGAGGCGGCTCAAGCTAGTGCAAGAATTATGGACGATGTGTTGGGCGAGAAACAGCCTTTCAAAGAAGCGGTTAATCAGCGTTTTCGAGAGAGCGGGAATAACCTGAAACGAAAAGCCAATCAAGCGATAGACAAATTGATGATACAGAATATCTCTGATGAGAGGGGAGAAGGTGTAAAAAAGAGTAGGGGTGTTGGATATAAGGATGGTTCCGCATCAGCAAAATCACAGTCGAAAACTGGTCGTGGTGGTGAGCGGAATACATCTACTACAAAAAAGAATAAGAAGAAGCCGACGGCTATAAAGAAGATTGTGAAAAAGAAGATTTCCAGCCGTTAAGAAGCGAGACATATTTGGAAGTTGAATTTACGATTTTTCGAAATGGCTTTTTTACACACCGACTCTTGCGACTCGATAAAGTCCGAGTTATCGCTATTTGAATTGCCACCAACACAGACGGCAATTGAGAGTTCTCATTGGGTCCAGTATAAGCCAATCTCATCGCTTGCCGATCAAGCACCAATAGAGTTTGTGATACCTGGCACTTCTGAGTATCTCGATTTAGCGCACACACTGTTAAGTTTACGTGTGAACATAGTGCGAACTACCGCACCAGACAGAGATGAGGACAAACCACCTTCTGTCGGGCCTGTAAACAACTTTATGCATTCGTTGTTTAGTCAAGTAGATGTATCCTTCAATCAGAAACCCGTGTCACCACCAAATAATGCTTACGCCTACAGATCGTACATTGAGACACTATTGAATTACGGGCCAGCGGCAAAAAATTCACACTTGACCAGCGTCTTGTGGTACGATGATACAGCCGGTAAAATGGATAATATCGATACAGATAATACAGGTTTTGCAAAACGTCAAAAAGTCATGACCGATAATAAAATTGATTTGCTGGGTCATTTGCATGTCGATGTGCTGAATATGGATAGATTGATGCTTGGCGGGGTTGAGGTGCGTGTAAAACTTATACCATCTCGTGACAGCTTTTGTCTAATGGCTGAGGAGAATGTATACGTAGCCCGCATAGCTGAGGCAGCACTATTTGTTCGGCGTGTCAAAATCAATCCGAGTATATCGATGCTTCATGAGAAATTTCTAGCCAAGACTACGGCAAAGTATCCGATTACTCGTGTTGAAGTGAAGAATGTAACTCTAAACAGTGGTGTGCATGGTCAATCAATCGATAATATTATTTTGGGTCAATTGCCAAAAAGAATTATTATTGGTTTTATCGAGAACCAGGCTTACAATGGTCATTCGCAACTCAATCCGTTTAATTTCAAAAACTTTAATATTAATTTTCTGTGCTTGTATGTAGATGGTGTTCAATTACCATCGAAACCATTACAGCCTGACTTTAAAAGTACAATGACATATGTGGACGCATACCACACGCTCTTCTCGGGCACGGGTGTTCATTTTTCAAATATGGGTAATTCGATATCGCGCGACGCGTATCCGAATGGCTATTGTCTTTTTGCATTTGATTTGACACCCGACTTATCGGCAAACAATGATGCTCATTGGAACTTAATTCGAAGAGGTAGTGTGAGGATTGATGTGAGATTCGGTAGCGCACTAGAAGCAGTTGTGAATTGTATTGTTTATGCTGAGTATGACAATTTGGTGGAGATTGACTCGTCTCGACAAGTTTTAGTAGATTACAGCGGTTAAAACAGATAGATGGCGTATCGAGGAAAAACAGTATAAATACGGGCCACTCTTGTCGAGTCCGGCCAGTCGTTTTATTCTCTGTAAACTGAGCAGTTGCGTCTTTACAAAAATAACAATGGATCTAATTGTTGACGTGCAATTCTTTAAGGATAACAAAGGCCGTGTAATACCGAAAGAAGTGGGTATTGTTGAGTTAAATCGAAATATTTCTGCACACTGGATAATCTCGCCTATTTGTAAAACGACATTTTTGAAAAAAGACATTTTAAGGCAGAATAACTGGTTGACGATACATCATCACGGTTTGGATTGGTACGAGGGCGCCACGTGTTTGAAGAAGTTTTACAAAACTTTTCAAGATATTTGCAAGGGTGCACGTAAAATTTATGTACGTGGTGAGGAAAAAGCAAAATTGCTGAATAAACACACAACACGAGAGATTATTGATTTGGAGCGCGAAAATCAGTGTCCACCTTTTCATAAATTGTCTTATTGTGAGGTATATTGTTTACAACACACAATTAAAAATAATCACCTCCGATATAGTTGCGCACTCAACAACGCCTATACCTTGAAGCGCTGGTTAACTACACGGGGTAGCGAACTTGACATAATTACGTCATCAGAGCGTCCTTTCACGCCACCCCACGAACTCACTAATAATGAACTCTGTGGATATTCTCCAGAAGCTTCGAAAGATGACGTCTCATGCGGTCGGAGTTTATCCGGCCGATCAAATTCCGATAACGTGGGTAAAACCATGTGGTTTTGTCTTTAACACAGAGAATCATAAGAGACGCGGTAGGCACTGGGTAGCGATGTATGTTACTAAAAATGGCGTTGGCTGGTATTTCGATAGCTTTGGCGCGCCACCGCGTATTCCTAATCATGTAAATCGAATCCAGAGAAACTGCAAACGGTTAAGATGGTGTAATATACCGTTGCAAAGCAGTTTTTCTAATGTGTGCGGTAAATATTGTATCATGTTTTTATATTATATGCTTAACGGTATGGGTGTACAGCGATTCCTTGCGAATTTCTCATCAGATTTGAGAAAAAATGATGAGATTGCTGAAAAATTTGTCGACAGATTGTAATACTATATAAAAAATGTAATGCGAGCTGAAAATGTAATAGGATATAATAAACTCTGGGTCTTTTTAAAAATGCTGTAGTTGTCAATTTTTATTGGATCCCCACTCTACGACCAAATGATTTGATTGGTCTCCCACTCCTGGTGAAGATACCCTCCTTTCTATATCCCCACCGTTGAGCCACTCTAGTTTAGTATATAAGCCGGCGAGCTTGCTGTCTAGAGTACACAGTTTAGTAAAGATAACTCGTTGGAAAGGAAGGAAGACGTCGACATAATGGCAAGTCAAAAGAGACAACTTGAGAGTAAGATTGAGATGGAGAGTCGGTCCACCAAGTACCGTTGCCACCAAGTCCTACCGATGGTATATGCATTGAACAACTCTTATGGAAAATTGGTTCACGTGGGGTTGGAAAATGATGCTGTCGGCTCTGGTGACTTCAACCCTGTGATACGCCTGACGAATCAAGAATTTCGCGGAGTAGCTTTCTCACTGACAGCCTGGACACTATTTCGGGAAAAATTCGATGAGATTGAACGATTCTTCCACGACTATAATGGCGAGGAAATGCTGGATCATCGCATCAGCATTGGTGGATTTGTAGTGAGATTTATGATAAGCTACTCTGATCGAGCCTTTGAACTGGTGGACGAGACGAGCGATTGTGATCAGGGGACTGGCGAGGACCAGATTAAAAAAATTACGCAAACCTTCACTTGTATTTAAACGAGTCACGTTTGATCGTTTGAAGGCTGTGGCTAAAATTATTGACAAAAGAATTCAATATTTATTAAAAGTCAAAGACGCAATAGAAATTGTGATAAAAGAGATGGGTAATTACAGTAGAGATGTGCTTAAAAATACCCAAGACTCCCAATACACATATTATACTGCTTACAATGTAGAAAGTTCAATGCGCGACTTTGACGGGGCGTTTGTCGACAAAATTGTTAACAAGTTGAAAGAAAAAAATATAACCCTAATCTTAGAAGATATTCATATCATAATTTATGAATTTGTTAATTTACATTTATATAATTTAGTAACATATTTAAATACAAATATTTATAAGAAATCGAATGAATAAATTGTATCTGGTTGTAAGTACTTACTCTGAATAAATATATTTAAAACATACATACTCTCTATTTGTTGATCCCATACTCTCTATTTGTTGTTAGAAAGAGAGGAGAAGGGCAAAAATGTTTTGGTAGAGGGGATTTAACCAATAATTCAAACTGAAAGCCGTCAGTTTGCCGTTGGTGTTCGTCGGGGGAGGATGCAACTTGTGAGTAGCTGTGCCTCGCCAAAGTTCCTTACAAAATAGATGGGGACTCTACCGATTTCTCCAAAGTTCCTTCGATCTCAGAGAGACACTTTAGCGAAAACAAAAGAAAAGAGTGGGGGTCTCCAAAGTAACTGAGGCATCTTGGGGAGTGTAAATAAAAGTAACCTTGACCATAGTGGCAGGGATCAGAAGGTCACGCAGGTCAAGGTTATTTTTATTTACATTCTCTAATGTGCCTGCATACTACTATAGTTCATGACATAAGAAAATTTTGATTCTGATCAACTAGAATGAACGTAGAAGAAATGAGCTTCAATTTAAGCTATTAAATATGGGGGTGAAGGGTAATCCCGTCAGCTGAGTATGTGCAACCCATATGTTTGGTAGAATAAAACGCTGCATTCAAATAATTTGAAATTTGCAAAATAAATATTTTATTAATAGGCAAGCGATTCTACAGAATAGATTGATTTCAATAGAATTTGAGAGACAAAAATCTAATGGTAACTTCTTCAGATAATGAGACTAGATTGATAAGTGTTTCTTGCAGGATTGTGAATTGATAAAAATGAAAATGCTCCGATTTTTATGATTCAATTTTATCAATTTTATCAATTTTCACTTTTATCAATTCACAATCCTGCAAGTAACAATTATCAATTTCGTCTCTTTATCTCAAGAAGTTACCATTCGATTTTTTTCACTCAAATTCTGTTGAAATCAGCCTTTTCTGCCGAATCACTTGCCTATTAATAAAATATTTATTTTGAAAAATTTTAATTATTTGAAAGCAGCGTTTTTTCTACCAAACATATGGATTGCATACGCTCAGCTGCCGTGATTACCTTTCACCCCCATCAATTTTTTGAATAAACATAACGTATTTTATTTAAATTAGTTTTCAGTTGGCGCCGAGGTAATTTTGGCGGAGAATGGCCTTGTCGAAGAGAGGGACTGTTTTGATTCCAACCAATCAACTAATGATAGTGGAATAAATTTGGACGAAGATCAATCTTCAGCTATTGAAGGTCCAATGACTGAAGACCACAGTTATTATAATACTAAGGATTGTAATAAAAAAATGGTAAGAAAAATAATATAAATACAATTTTTAATGTATAATATATGTAAACACTATGTATAATAAATATAATTTTTGTTTCAGTCCGTAATTTCGTACAAAAAAAAAATAAGATCATAAATTTAGATTTCATGTTAGAATATGAGATAGCAGCATACAAAAAGAAAACCTTGCCATCATTCATTAAATGTGTGGGGTTAGGATACATAACCCCAAAAAAAGTTTTAAACAATGAAGATGTTTTTACGGAGAAGAACATCAAAAATATTAAACGTAATGTATTAGTAAAAAAAATTAATGATTAAATATTTTTAAAATTCATATTAATAATTTTTACAATTTTTTTAGGTATAACACTTATACTTTTGATGAGGCGTGATAACGACGGCCCGGTTTGCCACCTCATGAGGCATGGCGAAAATAATAAAATGAGGAATCGAAACAAAAAAGAAAAAAAAGAAGAACAACAAAAAAAAGAACATCAAAAGATTCCCGCTGTTCAAGATTTAAAAGATTTAAAACAAAAATTAGATTATAAAACTATTAAAAGTGTATTGTCAGCGGGATTTCGGGATTATAGAACGAAAATAAAAAGTAAAAAAAATTAAAAAACTATTGTGCTCTATCATTTTTGCATTTTTTTGAGATTTCGCGCTGCTTATTGAAAAGTATTGGCTATATCGAAAAATGTTTTCTCTTTAGTATCTCCTTTTGTTTATTCGGAAATCGATAAAAACGGCGAAATTGTTTAAAATCTAAAATAGTTAATAACTTTTATAAAAATCAAGTGGCGCGGTAGCGCCACGAAGGCGAGTTTGAAAACTCGGCGGCGCCCGTGCCTATATTTACTTCTATATTGGGTAACCGAATTTTCATTAAAGAGAAACATATATATACAATTGCTATACCTGATATTTTGATGTATTTATTAAAGATATTAACCTAAACTTATATGAATAGAGGAAAAATTGGTCAAAATGCCGCTTTATTTAAATAAATAATCGTTGCTCCTTTACGAAATCCATCAAATCACTTTTTTTCTTCAGTAAAAAGTTTCCACCCTATGAAATTGGTCGCATGTCAAAAATTCCACTCTATGAAGTTGTTTGCTTAACTTTCTCTATAGGTAGTCGCTTTCCCACAGATTTTATACATGCTGCTCATCTGTGCATACAGGCCGTGTCGTGACGTTTAACTATCAGATTCCTCTACTAATAAATAAATAAAAGTGAGATTTCTCTACTAATAAATAATTTAAGTAATAAATAATTAAGACCACAATATGGATGTACAAGCTACATTTACGACAAATGAAGAATTGGAAGAATTAGAGGATGGCGATGCGACCACGTGAGTGGTTATGAAAATCATATTTTTGATTTTTGTATATATACATTGTCCATTTTCCTGTACTTTTGATTACGTTTTTCAGCATCATTGTAGGATTCATAGACTCGATTACGGCCCCGCAAGAATCTAAAAACGGTCTTTTATTTAAGTTCGTTGTATCTAATGGTAACAAAAGAATTTGTGTACTGGTATGGGATGAAGTTCTGATTGAGAAATATCAGAAAAAGATTAGCTGTAGTAGAGTAAGTACACTTGCTATACTAAAGCCATAAGACATTCTTTTACTACAAATTTTTATTTCTAATACTTTATATTATATTTACAGGTTATCAACATTAATGGGGGTCATTGTCGTGCTAGTAGAAGCCCATCAAAAGTGAACGAACAAAATAACCTAGTTCCTTTTGAAATTATTATAAAGGAGAATACAATGGTGTCATTTACTGGATACTATTCGTTGACAACTACACTGCCGAATGAGTTGAAAAAAGTTTCTTTCGATGACATACACACCGTTGAAGGATTAATTGGTATATATTAATTTCTAAATAATACATTTTTTTTACACATGCTCATATATATATATATAGATGTGTGTGTGTGTGTGTGTGTGTGTGTGTGTGTGTGTATTTCTGTATACATTTGTATAGACTGTATTTTTTCATATTCACTTGTTTTTAGAAATCGGAGGTTATATTAGAACCAAATTTTCACTTACTCACAACAGAAGTGGTCTCATGACTTATGGTGTAGGAGCAATAACAGATGGTAAAAAGAAAATCACCATTCAAGTGAAGCAATTTGTCGAGACTTCTTTGGAAATTGGTGATTATGTGAATGTTAAAGGGACAATCACTGGCGAAGGTTTATATGTCTTCTAGATACTACTGTTATTTTTATTTTTGTTTTTTTAATTTGATGTGGTTTATTAACGTTTATTTTTGTTGTAGGTACCCTTGTTACAGTTTTTTGTAACAGTATGGATGACATACAATTAGATCCTGAAACGAAACCAAAGTCAGTCACAGATGTTCAGCATGGATATAGAGCAGTCAAACGGATTCGCACGAAAGAACAAAAATCTTAAATTACATTTAAACAATCAAATTTTGATAGTTTTGATACTCGTTCATTAGGGTAAGTTTGATAGAGTGTAAAAGACTACACTAATCATAAAAATTATTTCTCTATTTAAAGTCATTTAAAGTAATTGAAAAAGTAATCAAGAATTTTTATAGGAAAATACTTTAGAAAAATACTTGAGTTCAGTGAGATATCACTACAACTAACTTTGATTGCATGCGGATAAAGTCAATCAGACGACTAATTTTATAGTTATTAAAAATGTGATATGTACATTTTATAATTAGTATAAAAGTATTTTTATCTTAAAAGATGCCTAGTACAATGTAGTTATTACAAAAAATGATATGTACATACATATTTTTCTTAAAAGATGCTAAGTAAAATACTTTGATACATGATTAAATAATTTTAAGTAATTCGCTGTTTTTTAAGACGTTCATTCAAGATTTATTAGGTTAATGATTAGTATTTTTTATTACCAGTGTTGTGATATTAGTTTTGCTTGTTATGAAAAAAATTACACGTTAAAGTGAGATATAACATATCAATACAATTAGTTATGGGATAATAAATACATATATATCTAGATGTAACTAGTTCAAAACAAAGTAATGTTCAACTGCATTTTAAAAGATGCATATAGTTTTAAGAAATGGACTTATTTTGTAATGTTGAGTACGATACTTTGATAGTAAGAAATGATAATGTATCTACTAATATGTTTGAAATAAAGTTAAACAAGAGCTTTTTTGTGATCATAAAGAAAAATCATAATTTTAAGTTGCAGATTAAAAAAATTTTTCGTTTTCATGACTTCCTAAAACTTGTTATTTGTAAAGTTTGGTGATTGAATAAATATAAATATTCTTAGTAGAAAAATTGTTTTGATACTTATTATGTGTGTAATTTTGTATTTATTTATGATAAGGTCTGTAGTATTTTATTGAAAACAAAATACATAGTTAAGATTTACAACTCATTTTTTTTATTGACAGCTTATTTTTCAATATAATACAGAAACAAAAAAGGCAGCTTAGTCTAAAAAGGTGGTATCCATAAAACTGGAGGTTTATCCATTTGAACGATTGAAAACATATGAGTCGCACTTATATGCTTTCTTAATTTTTCTTTATAATGATATGTTTTCTTACAGTAATCACAGGTGTATTTAATTTTATAATGAGTAGGAATATGTCTTTTTAAAGCATCTTCTCTCGTAAATGACTTACCACAAATCTTACAACAATATTTACATATTTTGCTATGGGTCAAATTATGCTTTTGTAAATGTACTTTTTGAAAAAACCTCTTATTACAATCACTACACTCATACTTCCGTAGATTCTTATGAGTATTTTCATGAACTTTTTGTTGAGATCTTCTTGTGAAAGTTTTCTGGCACGTTGAACATTCATAAGATTTTACATTCTCATGCGTTTTTACGTGAGTGTTTAAGTGGCCTTTTTGTGAAAAACTTTTTTTGCAGACATTACACATGTATGGTTTAACTTGTGAATGTGTTCTTTCATGTATTATTAACTGACTTTTCTTTTTAAACTTTTTTTTACAAGAAGCACACTCCATACTTTTGAGACCTCTGCAAAGTAAATATAAGGTTATAATTTCTTATTCAATTGTTGTACTTACTATTTTCATAAATTAAAAGTATATTTTATGTAATTACCTGTAAACTTTGTTAAACTATGTCCAATCTATTGTTGTATATAAACTTATCACTATTATTAATTTTACATTAATTATTTCACTTATCAATTAATCAGAGACCGTCTGTGAGTGTGTATGTGTGTGTGTATACAGATCGGATACGACAAAAACTTGTAGGAAAGCGATACCCTATGGCTGTACTGCCGAAACCTGTGGGAAAGCGATACCCTGCGCAGAAAAAATGCGCAGTGAATCCATTGCTGCTCAAGCCATTCAACTGCCTGTCATCTAACCTAACTTTTTGTTCGTTATTTTTGCGGACATCAGATTAGAGGGCTGCCATCTGTTTCGCGTAAATAAATTTGTTGCAAGAAAAATTTATTATACCTTATTTTTATTTTCGAACACAGTAACAGTCTCGTTTTTGCACGACATTTGAACTTGGAAAGTTAATGTTTACTGTCCAATTTTTTGAGGACTTGAGTGTATGCGTATGATTCCTGTGTTCATGTGTAAGTATCCGCTTTTCTCCTTTTTAGATTAATTCTTTAACTCTATTTCTTATATAAATTTATATTATGTAAGTGTGTGTGTGTGTGTGTGTGTGTGTGTATATATATATATATATTGAGTATTTACAAATCACTGGTGAGAAAATTTAAAATGCTGATCTCAGTTCAGTATGATCCCAAAGGAATAGAAATAAACTTTCAGACTATAAGGTCAATTACGGTGTAATTTGTTGAAATTGCTTTTGCTGGTGATAGTAGCTTTTGTTGACTTAACTTCGGTAACTGGTAAAGTAAAGCAATATTTACAGCAAAACTAACATATTTTAAAATATTTTTTGTATTTTATCTTAACGTTACAGGGGGTCAAAGGTGAAATCAAGTTTTTTGGCATTTTTGCTGATTTTCAATAATCCATAGCTCCTCAGAGAATCATTTTTCACTATAAACATGGATAGAGTTTTTACATGTTTTAGAAATGTAATTAAAACAAGAAGTGTACAATTTAAACTTGAAATTATAAATTTTCAAGATTGAGTCTATCGGATCCCAACCAAAATTTTTGTAAATATAGCTTATTTGAGTAAAAAAGTTTATATGTAGACCCATCAGACTTGCTATATTTCTTGCTATTCTTAACATTTTTTTTCTGTCAGAAAAAAATTGTACGTAACTACATTATGTCTAAGGTATTTTTAATAATTGACATTATTTTAAAATCAGAACTTTACAAAATAACGTAAGTCTTTAAAAATATACATGCTATATAGTATATATATTATATATATACTACATAATGTTATCATATAACTTTAACTTAATTTTACCTTTATGTATATAGATGATGTATATTCTATTCTTAACTATAACTTTAGATTTTATTAGCTATTTATAAAATTAGCTAAAGTTATATGACAACATTATGTAGTTTATATGTCTAACTTAAATATATATATATATACATACACATACATATATGAGTTTTTTTATTACAATACGCAAGCTTTATAATAAAAAAAAACAAGCATCTACAATTAATTAAAATGTAAAAAATTTTTATTTCAAGTAATTATCCTACACAATAATAAATAAATAAACTACATGTCTAATTTCATTTCTTAACAATGCTTTTTTTTATTTTTTAACGATATTACCTGAGTTATAATTTAAAATAAATAAATGTATACTTGGTTCATAGTTCGAAATTCAAAACAGTGGAATCATTCATATTTAGACTATATGATTTTTAGATATAAAAGCTGTATAAAAATAATATTAAAATAATAATTGATCGGAATTTGGTTTACAGATCTGTGCTGCTGTGGAAGAATCGAATACGAAGTAGTTGCTTTACTTTATACTTGTAAGTATATTAACAGATTTTTTAACATAAGGCTTTTTGTTATCTCACATTCATAATTTGTTTCTTTTCCAGGTTATCAACGTGCTATCAATACACTTACATGCAATATTTGATAATTATTAATTTGATGATTATTAAAACTTTACATGACACTGTGATTAATTACATTTTGTTAAATTTTTATTACTTAAAATCAGACTTTTTAAGCATATATTATATTGTTTCCTTTGTATTTTAAGAGACCTATTGCAATGTTTATAATATATAATAATTAAAGAATTGTTACCTTGTCTTTTAATTATTTTTGTTCATAGTAAGATAATTATATTGATTTCCATCACTATCCACCTCCACATTATTACACAAATTGCCACAGCCAAAAGCCTTAAAAGCCTCAGCCATAAATACATTATCAGCCAAATTGTCAGAGCCAAAAGACACAAAAGCCTTAGCCATAATCAGCCATATTGCTTTATAGTTCATCAGCCACAAATAGCCGTAATCACTGTGATACAGCCTCGATTAGCTAAAAGTCACTAGTCATCGAATCTATTTTTTTAAATAAGTATAAAGAATATCTTAGAATTTTTTTAAATAAGTATAAAGAATATCTTAGAATCTTATTTTTTTAATTATAATATACTTATTTAATAGAATCCATAAACTAACTTTGAACGTGTGTTACAAAATTCAGTTCGGATAAATTAGGCAAAAATAATAAAATGGATGATGCTCATAAAAATTTTGTGAAATATGGACAACGGCGTATTACAAACGATTTATTGGAAGATTCAGATATCGATTATTTTTTATTATTACTAACAACCTTTTCAAAGTACAAGCCCTTTTCAACATTGCTTTTAAATATAGGTTTGGTTTCGGAAATTCCGATAAATGTAAAACATATTCAAATAATATATTTGACATCAGCATCCAAAGATCCAAATACTATTGGGCATTGGGTAACTTCTTACTATGATACTAACTACATTTATGTTTTTGATTCTATGTATAATGAGGTGATTCATGAAGATTTAGAAAAAGCCTTCAAAGTTCTACATCCATATTATTTTCAGGAAAGTAAAGAAATCATATTTCCAAATGTTCAACAACAAATAAATAACAAAGATTGCGGGGTTTTTGCTATAGCTTTCGCAACAACTTTATTGTGTGGAATGAAACCAGATTTTGTTCAATACAATACTTCTATGATGCGTCCACATTTATTAACATTATTTCTTACTAAATGTATTACACATTTTCCCTGTGTTATTGCACCTATTCCTATGTATTTACGGCCTAGAAACTTGTATGATAAAGGTATCATAATCAATTATGATTGTCTGAATGATCAACACATAGATTATTTTTATAAGCTTTTAGAAAAAACTTCTATATACAAACCATGCTCTACTTTGTATTTACAGAATATTTCTAAAATTTCAAAAATAGATCAGTCTAATAAACACATACAAATTTTATTCCAAGGTGGTTCTATAGTAGGTCATTTTATATGTACATTTTACGATACTGATGGTTTATATGTGTATGATTCAATGAATAATACGGAATTACATACTGATTGTATTAAACTTTTAAAACAGTTACATCCTTATTGTTTCAATGAGCAAAAAAAACCAATTATATTTCAAAGAGTTCAGTCGCAAAGAAATGCTACGGATTGTGGTGTTTATTCAATAGCCTTTGCTGTGACACTTTTATTTGGTTACAGACCTGATAAAATGATCTACAATCAAAATCGATTGCGTAGTCATTTGTTAAAAATTTTTGAGTCTACATCAATAGAACATTTTCCATGTTTTAATTTCATTTCTAGTGGTTGTTCCCAATTTCATTCTAATTATACAGCCGAGGTAGAAACTACAGAACTAGCTTTGCAGAAGAATAATAGTAGAAAACGTAAAATGACCGAAAATACGAACGAAAATTTCAAAGATACCACAAATAAGAAGAAATGCCAAGAATATTATGAAAAAAATAAAGAAAAGATTTTACAAGCAAAACGAGAAAAACGAGAAATGAAAAAAATAAAAATGTTACACAATAATCAAAATGAATCTGATAGAACTCTGAAGTATGTAGGTGATCAATTAATAACTTCGAAAATTATCAATAATACAAAGGAAAAATCTTTTGAATTCACAGAAAATGAAGAACGTATTTCTTCTCAAACTAATAATTCAAATTCACAGCTAAGTATCCACGCGCATAACTTCAATAAAAAGGAAGTCGATTATCAGAAAGTCTCAGATTCTGATAAAAACTATGAAGATAAAAAAAATTCTTTGAACGAAAAGTCCAACATTTACTTAAATTCGACTCATAAAAAAAGTTTAATAGATAAACAATATTACAAAGAACACAGGAAAGAGATACTAAGTAAAAGAAAAATACATTATATGTCCAAAAAGACAGAGATTTTAGATAAGCGTAAGAATAATTACAAGCATAACTGTGATAATAAATTAAGACTTATACAAAAAAAGTACCAGAATAAACATAAAGACAAAATTGCAATGGCAAATAAAATAAAAAAGAAGTACAATACAATTAATGTGCTGAAAGATAGTACGATTAAACTGATAAAAAGTACTGAAAAAATTGTAGCTAAAATCATGGTTAAATTAGATTCTTCTACTTCATTTTCCGAGCAAAGATTAGAAGCCGAATATATTACTTCTACCACTATCTATTTACGAGATAATTACATGAATAAAACAAGAAAAGTTTTGAAAAATCTTCAAAATAAAATTGAATTATCCTTAACTAGATTAGGCGATATGTCTATTGTGGATAATGTAGATTGTGCATTAACTGCTTTATGTGGTGTACCTAAACATACCTCCTCCACTGAGCCATATTTTTCAGAAGCTGCTTATGATTTTCGACTTGGTTTATTTAATGATTTTAATATTGATAATAAGGTTATTATAAATGAAAAAGGACAAACAATAAATATTTTACCTCTCATTAATGAACAAAGCAACAAAAGTAAAATTTGGAAGTGTAACGGCTACTGTAAAACTATCGATGTTGATATATTGCTTGAACTTCGGGAATTTTTCCTAGAAATACTTAAGGTAAGTTTTAGAAGTGGTTATAAGTTTCTTTTATCCATAGATTTATGTTCTGCTGAATGCCATGATACTAATAAATTGGGCCACCCAAGTATTTGTTATAATCAACCACTGTTATGCAGTTCAAAATTTTTAAAATTACACATTTTATCATTACATTATCCTTATTTACGAACAATCAAAAGATTAATTTATGAATTTAAATATTTATTCACTATTATTAAAAACATAGAAGATGCTTTGTATGGTGCAGACATACAGTTATTAAAAGATATCATTGAAAAATCTAAGAAGGAGTTCGGAGTGCACATTAAAGGTAATAAAAATATTAATGAAGTAACTCTAAATGAATCACAATTAAAAGAAAAATTTTGCAGAGGTCTCAAGGAATATACGAAAATAAACACAGATCCACCGAAAATTCCTTGTATTTCGTGTGAAAGATTATTTTGTAACAGGGATATCGTAAATTTTGACGAAAAAAGTGACGATAATATTATTCCTTTCTTATTAGGTACAGAAAGTACACTTTTTCAAAAACTTAAGGAATTACATAACAAAGAAACACCTACAGAAAAATTTATTTGTAGACCTTGTTTAACGAATTTGAAAAAGAATGTAATGCCATCGAATTGTGTTTTGAATAACCTTTTTGTGAGAGAAACTCCATATGAAATTGAAAGTCTCAATATGATGGAAAAAATTTTAATACAAAGAGCTAAGGCTTTTCAAACAGTTACAAAAATGGATACTGTCATGAATAAAAATATTCCTCATTATGTAAAAATTGATAAAGTTGTCGGTAGAACATTTCATTTACCCTTGCCATTAGAAGAGACATTGAAAAAGATATGTCCAGATACTGACCCTATAAATGTCGATCATGAATTATATATTTTAGTTCGAACTCATCCAACAAAAGCTAAAAAAATTTGGGAAAACTATGTTGATGTAAAGAAAGTATGGAAAGCTTTGCACTGGCTTAAGGAAAATAATACACTTTATGAAAAAATTGTACTCCCATCCGATCCAAAAATATTATTAGAGAAAATAAACGAACAAATAGAATATGAAATAAATGATGAAAACATAGAAGATGAAATCATAAATGATGAAAACATAGAAGCTAATGATGTACAAAATGAAGCAGCAGTGCATGCATTATTAACTCTAAAATCTCAAACCGATCCTTTCTATGAACATTACACCATTTATCCATTACACGATAAAAAAAAGAATGAAACAGACACAGCATTGTACCAAATGTTGCAAGTTTCTGCTACTGCATTAGACAACAGAACCAAAGATTTAGATTTGAAATGTTTTCCTGATTTATATCCCTATGGAAAGTGGGGTCAAAATGCAGAAAGAAAACCACAATTGAGAGATTTCGATTTTATAAAGAGCAAATTAACATCAAAACATCCACAATTTCGATTAAGTACTCAATATCTATTTTTTTCACTGTACAATAACACAATTAGGCAAATAAATGCAGGAATATTTCAAATGCTTAATGTTATTAATCCAAAATATAAATATACAGTCAAAGAGTTTCTACAGATGTTAAATGAAAATAAATTAGATGCTAATTTAGACACAATTTTCTCTCGCTTACCTGGTACTGAAGCTTATTGGAAACGAGTTCGCAATGAATTAACTTGTATGGTACGTGAGTATGGACCCGCTATTTTCTTTATTACTTTCAGCCCAGGAGAGTGGATGTGGTCTGGACTAGCGGAATACATAAAAGAAGTAAATGGATGGAGTGATAATCGTTCTATTTCCCAATTAATAGCATCAGATCCAGTATCAACAGCTAGATATTTCCAAAATAAATTTAAAGCTGTATTAGCTTATATATTATCACAATCTAATCCAATTGGTAAAGTTACCCACTATTATTGGGTTCGTGAATACCAAGGCAGAGGACTTCCTCATTATCATTGTTTATTTTGGATACACAATGCTCCGATTTTCGGTAAAAGTCCAAATGAAGAAGTGCAAAACTTCATTTTACAACACATAACCTGTCACATTCCGGATAAACAGATTTCACCTGAGCTTCATCGGCGTGTCTTAAGTTATCAGCAACACAAACACAATAATTATTGCATGCGTAAGAAAAATACAAAAACTGGATTTGTAAGTGCTTGTCGTTTTGGTTTTCCTCGTCCAGTTACTGATAAAATAATTTTAAGAGATGTATCTGTCGCTATTGCAAATCGAAATAAATTGAAAAATAAATCTCGGTTTTACGATCTACCTCGAACAAGAAATGAACAGAACACTAATGACTACATGCCTGCTCTATTAATAATTTGGGAAGGAAATAATGATGCTCAGTATATTGGAGAATCATCTTATTTATTGACGAAATACGTATGCAAATATGGAACAAAAGGTGAAAAGAGCAATGTAGATTTTCAAGATATTCAAGCAAATAAACCTTTATTTAATCGGCTTTGGTCATTCGCTATACGTTGCTTACAGCATAGAGAATGCGGAGCGATTGAAGCCGCTGATGTTTTACTAGGACATACTTTGCATAGTACTGATCCCGATACAATTATTAAATGGTTGAATGTTAATATTATAAGAAGTAGAAAACTAAAACCATTTAATGAAATTAAAAATCTTCCAGAAGATTCTACTGATATATTTTTCAATTCTTTTATAGATAATCATTATCCTAACAGACCTAAAGAATTAGAATTATTATGCTTATATGATTTTGCTAAGTGGTACGAGATTATCAAGAAAAAACCAATCTACAAAGCGGAGTATTATGGTATGGAAAATGGATTGTATTGTAAAAAACGCAAGAAACCGTACTTAATTAATCACTATCAATTTAAGCCAGACACACAACCAGAAGCTTACTATCATGCTTTGTTATTATTATTTAAGCCCTGGAGAGATACAAATGAAATAAAAGGTGTATACCAAACATATTGCGAAGCTTTTAGTGAACAGCAGCATAAGTTAGCTGAAGCTATGAAGTATCATGATAAATGTACAATTATACAAGAAGCTATGGACAATATGAATAAATTAATTCAAAATGAACTAGAACAAAGTAAAGAAGATACTTCTAAAAATTCTGGTCATATACCTGACGGTTGTGTACCTATTGAAGTAGAAAATGCTATGAATGATTTTCAAGCTGCTGTGAAGAAAGCCATTGTGAGTGAACAAGATCTACTAAATTCTATTACAAAATTCAATTCAGATCAGCTAAGAGTTTTTAACAAAATAACTTCAGTTATACAATCAAATAACAAAATATTAAGAATGTTTGTTAGTGGTCCTGGAGGAACAGGTAAAAGTTTTGTCATTGAAAATTTAGTTTCGTGGAATAAAATACATCGTGGTAAAGATACAGCTGTTACAGCACCTACTGGAATTGCTGCATTTAATATTCAAGGGCTTACAATTCATAGATTACTCCATCTTCCAGTAGAACATGGTGGCACAGCCGAGTACAAAGAATTGTCAGGACCAGCTTTAAAACAAATAAGACAAACTTTACAGAACGTTGACTTAATTATTATTGATGAAATATCAATGGTATCGAATATCACTTTCATGTATATTCATTTGCGATTAACTCAGATATTTGATACGTCTGATAATTATGATGGATGGTTTGGAAAAATTCACATTCTTGTTTTTGGTGATTTGCTGCAGCTTCCTCCAGTTCGTGAAGATTTTGTATTTATTGCAATGACTAAAAAACAAATTGATAAGTACATTAAATCAATGATTTCCTTTAATTTATGGGAATTATTTGAGTACGATGAACTAACAATTAATATGAGACAAAAAAATGATAAAGTGTACTCAGAAATACTTTCACGAATTAGATTAGGTTTCATAACAGAATCTGATATAAGTATACTGAATACAAGAAAAATTAATTTAACAAGTAATAATTATTCAGAGAATATTAAAGAACTATGTAAATATTTACGTGAATTACCTGTTGATACAGTATGTTTATTGCCTACAAAAAAAATGTGCACTGCTGTTAATGAAGCAATGATGCTCACAATTGATACTGAAGAAATAATTCTTGTAGCTAAGGACGTATATAAATGTGCCAAAAATCTACAAAAGAAAATCTTAAAAATTCTAAATGACGATGAAGATAATTTTTGTGGTATTGATCGGGTTATAACTATTAAAATTGGTTGTAAAGTCATGATAAGAAGAAATATTGATGTTTCGATTGGTTTAGTTAATGGTACGATAGGTTGGGTTGTTTCGATTAAAAAAGATCGATCTAAAGAGATTGATACTATACGCATTCGGTTACAATCTGGTAAAGAATATGACATATCTCGTTTAGAATATAATTTCATTATTATGGATAAAATTTCGATTACACGAAAACAATTTCCTATTTGCAATAGTTATGGAATAACTATTCACAAAAGTCAAGGGTTAAGTCTACAAAATGCAGTTGTTGAAGTGGGTAATAATATATTTAGTAACGGTCAAACGTATGTTGCAGCTTCTAGAGTAACTACATTGGAAGGGTTGAATCTTATTAACTTCGATCCCTCATCGTGTACTGCAGACACATCAGCTATTTTGGAATATAATAGATTAAGAACAAAATATCGACCAGATTTAAATAGCTTTGGTGTTCCAATAGATCAAATAAAAAGTAAAGTACTGATAAAAGTATATGATGTGCATTGGTGTAATACTAAAAATGTATCAATGACAGACACAGAAAGTGCATTAAACCATATTTCTGAAAGTACCTCAGATATTCGTGGATTACCAAATAATGACGGAGTTTCTTGCTATGCTAATTCCTGCGTACAAAGTCTATTTCATTCTACCTCGATTAGAAGAATCCTATTACAACACTGTCAAACAGATATTGTGAAAACAACATTTGAACAATACATTAATAAGATCAATGTTAATATTCAAATGCTAAGACAGTTTGCAGGAGAAGAATTTATTAAGACTGATGTGCAGCAAGATGTAGCAGAATTTCTACTATGTCTGTGTAATAAATCAGTTATATTACAAAACACACTTAGAAATCAACTTACAGAAATCATAAGATGTGTTAACTGTGACGAACGACAAGAAAATGAGATAACTAACTATGTTGTTACTCTGTACATACCAAAAATTACTCGAAACTGTACGTTACAAGACATTATAGATTACAATTTTGGAAATTGGCAAGATCTTGACATTAATTGTCATAACTGCTGTTATTCGAAAAAAATTAAAAAAGTTGAATTGATGATCAGTAATACTGTAGTCATATTACAATTGATGTTATTTGAACGTACTGATAAAGCTATAGTAAAGATAACTAACTTGAAAATAAACGCAATACCAACATGTAAAATTGATATCAATGGTAAAAAATATAAGGTTATAAATGGCATATTTCACCATGGCAATTATACTGACGGGCATTACACTAATCTGTTACGACAAAATAATCAATGGTTTCATATTAGTGACACACATGTTGCTAAAAAGCAATGGCCAAGAGGTGCTAAAGACGCTTATATTCTAATTCTTGAACAAATTTAATTTTAAGTTAAAATAAAGTATATCTCTAAAAAAAAAATTTGAACTAAATTTACCGCAACAATAATGTATAAAAAACAAAGATTATATTACAAATATAAATTATTTTATTATTACTCTTACTGAAAAGAAATGAAATCTTTAAAAAAACAAACTATAAAAAAAAGTACGTCGAGTTTGACACCTTTTAATGCCACTTAACTTGCTATATATTATTACTCTTACTAAAACGAAGCGAAATCTCTCAAAAAAACTTAAAAGATATTATTACTCTTATAAAAAAGTTAGGTGACTTTGATATTCACCGCAATAATAACAAAAAATAAATAAATCTCTTACTAAAAAGAAGCGAACTCTCTAAAAAAATGAACTTTTTAGCAAAAGTAAATAAGTAAGTCGAGTTTGATATTTACCGAAATAATATATTCACCGCAATAATAACATAAAAAATAAATAAATCTCTTACTAAAAAGAAGCGAACTCTCTAAAAAAATGAACTTTTTAACAAAAGTAAATAAGTAAGTCGAGTTTGATATTTACCGAAATAATATATTGAAAAAACAAATAATATACATTACAATTTTATTATTATTATTATTCTTATTAAAAAAAATTAATGCTTCAGAAAATTAAAAACACCTTATAATTATAATACTCTTATTTAATGCAAGTGAAATCTATAAAAAACTATTACAAGGGTAAACAGTTCAGTAACTTTTTTATCAAATTGCAGCTTACAAAAGTAATGAGATCATAAACAAATCGGTCGGCAAGTTCATCTGTATTTAAATAAAACTTAATAAAGGTAAAATAGTTCAGTTGTTCCTTTAACAAAACAAAGAGTATTGTAAGATGAAATTACAGCTTAGATAAGTAATGAGATCATAAACAAATAGTCAAGTTTATTTACATAAAAAAATGAACTTTTTAACAAAAGTAAATAAGTAAGTCGAGTTTGATATTTACCGAAATAATATATTGAAAAAACAAATAATATACATTACAATTTTATTATTATTATTATTCTTATTAAAAAAAATTAATGCTTCAGAAAATTAAAAACACCTTATAATTATAATACTCTTATTTAATGCAAGTGAAATCTATAAAAAACTATTACAAGGGTAAACAGTTCAGTAACTTTTTTATCAAATTGCAGCTTACAAAAGTAATGAGATCATAAACAAATCGGTCGGCAAGTTCATCTGTATTTAAATAAAACTTAATAAAGGTAAAATAGTTCAGTTGTTCCTTTAACAAAACAAAGAGTATTGTAAGATGAAATTACAGCTTAGATAAGTAATGAGATCATAAACAAATAGTCAAGTTTATTTACATATATTTTTGTAAAACATGTTTCTATTTATTGAAAGCTCAACTTAAAAATGAACAAAAATTTATACCCAAATGTCCAGAACACAATTTAATCCTTTATTCGTACCTCTGAGCAAAGTATTCAGACTCTTGTGGTAGAATTTATAAATCTACAGTCGATACTGGTTATTGGGTTATTGGCGATATAAGCCGTAGTTATAGGACCATGATATCAAAGAGTATTTGCGTATGGCATTGATACAGACTGCCTCATACATATGATATTCTCTTAATGTTAACAGTGTCAATTATACACAGACGACATATGGTGTTAAAGAATGTACAGCCATGGTCTATGGGTCTCTGTCGCCACCATCTCGCGGAGCTCGGATGTGCGATACAGCTCACATTATACTCCCCACATAACTTGCCAGGCCCGTTTCATTTTGTTCATGGTGTGTATCCGTAAATGTTAATCTACAAATAGTTTTATATAGTCGTTACAAAAATTACCTAGAAAGATTAATTATTTGTAAATGTGCAATACATAATATATAGAAAAAAACGTTCTAAGTAACAAAAGCAGAACAATTGATTAATAGTACAACAATAATGAAAATAATTTTCTGAATATATGTGTCCAATAATAACAAATACTTGCTGTAACAATTGGCTTTACTTCGTACCTTAATAACTTAAAGAAAAATCGTAATTAATAATTTTTAAATTTACATAAAATATCAACAAATTATTAATGAAACAATAGGTTATGCAAAAAGTCTTCTTGAGTCTAAATAGATAAGATATAGTGATACGCACTCGGCAATAATCATTTTAGTAAAAAGAGGTTGTTGTTCACCTTTGAACAAAATGAAACGGGCCTGGCAAGTTATGTGGGGAGTATAATGTGAGCTGTATCGCACATCCGAGCTCCGCGAGATGGTGGCGACAGAGACCCATAGACCATGGCTGTACATTCTTTAACACCATATGTCGTCTGTGTATAATTGACACTGTTAACATTAAGAGAATATTATATGTATGAGGCAGTCTGTATCAATGCCATACGCAAATACTCTTTGATATCATGGTCCTATAACTACGGCTTATATCGCCAATAACCCAATAACCAGTATCGACTGTAGATTTATAAATTCTACCACAAGAGTCTGAATACTTTGCTCAGAGGTACGAATAAAGGATTAAATTGTGTTCTGGACATTTGGGTATAAATTTTTGTTCATTTTTAAGTTGAGCTTTCAATAAATAGAAACATGTTTTACAAAAATATATGTAAATAAACTTGACTATTTGTTTATGATCTCATTACTTATCTAAGCTGTAATTTCATCTTACAATACTCTTTGTTTTGTTAAAGGAACAACTGAACTATTTTACCTTTATTAAGTTTTATTTAAATACAGATGAACTTGCCGACCGATTTGTTTATGATCTCATTACTTTTGTAAGCTGCAATTTGATAAAAAAGTTACTGAACTGTTTACCCTTGTAATAGTTTTTTATAGATTTCACTTGCATTAAATAAGAGTATTATAATTATAAGGTGTTTTTAATTTTCTGAAGCATTAATTTTTTTTAATAAGAATAATAATAATAATAAAATTGTAATGTATATTATTTGTTTTTTCAATATATTATTTCGGTAAATATCAAACTCGACTTACTTATTTACTTTTGTTAAAAAGTTCATTTTTTTATGTAAATAAACTTGACTATTTGTTATGATCTCATTACTTATCTAAGCTGTAATTTCATCTTACAATACTCTTGTTTTGTTAAAGGAACAACTGAACTATTTGACCTTTATTAAGTTTTATTTAAATACAGATGAACTTGCCGACCGATTTGTTTATGATCTCATTACTTTGTAAGCTGCAATTTGATAAAAAAGTTACTGAACTGTTTACCCTTGTAATAGTTTTTTATAGATTTCACTTGCATTAAATAAGAGTATTATAATTATAAGGTGTTTTTAATTTTCTGAAGCATTAATTTTTTTTAATAAGAATAATAATAATAATAAAATTGTAATGTATATTATTTGTTTTTTCAATATATTATTTCGGTAAATATCAAACTCGACTTACTTATTTACTTTTGTTAAAAAGTTCATTTTTTTAGAGAGTTCGCTTCTTTTTAGTAAGAGATTTATTTATTTTTTATGTTATTATTGCGGTGAATATATTATTTCGGTAAATATCAAACTCGACTTACTTATTTACTTTTGCTAAAAAGTTCATTTTTTTAGAGAGTTCGCTTCTTTTTAGTAAGAGATTTATTTATTTTTTGTTATTATTGCGGTGAATATCAAAGTCACCTAACTTTTTTATAAGAGTAATAATATCTTTTAAGTTTTTTTGAGAGATTTCGCTTCGTTTTAGTAAGAGTAATAATATATAGCAAGTTAAGTGGCATTAAAAGGTGTCAAACTCGACGTACTTTTTTTTATAGTTTGTTTTTTTAAAGATTTCATTTCTTTTCAGTAAGAGTAATAATAAAATAATTTATATTTGTAATATAATCTTTGTTTTTTATATTAATATTTTACATTAATATTTGGTAAAAATGCTGTACTCAATGATTCTAAGTAGTGGTTAAAATTTGAAGCCTCTGTCTATAATAGTTTTTGTGCAATTAGTCGCAATATGTTGAGTATTTTTATTTTTCATGCTACTGGCAAAACGTTAAAAATCGTTTACATTTGTGCTCACTATTTGTGAGCAATCTTGAAGAGTTATATTTTCAAAAACTTTTTGCGGAATTCCAAAATTTTAATTAGAGCAGCTTCAGCATGCATTTGTTTAAATAGTAATTAATTAATAATTGTACTGTATCCAACTTTAAAATGTGATCAAAATGTATTATAATGCATTGAAAAGCGGTGATTTTTCTCTAAATTTTAAGAAAAAAAATCATATGATACACCACTTAGGGGCCGAGATACGTTTTTTTTTTAATACGCTACCACTCCTTATAGATACAACATATCATAATGATTTAAATGTTGTTAGAAAGTAGAAGAGTTGTACTTTTCAAATCACTGCAAGTAGATACGCATCGAATTGAATGTGACTAATAAATCGAGTGTTGATTAAAGGCGATGCGCGCAACGGGGCCCGAGGGCGCGCCGCGGCGTAGCTGGCCGCGGAGTGGGGATGGCCTCGCGCTCTCAGCCCGAAACTGAAAATCTTTTGTCAAATCGGAGCGCTCGGAAAAAAGACGGTAAATTAGTCAAATATGATCCGATTGTGCTCTTTTTTTGAAGTGATAACTTCTTATGGCTCGCCTGAGGGGACTAAAATGAAACGAAAGCGTTCCCTCGACCACATGTTTTCCGTCAAAAAAAATTGTATGTATAGGTATACAGCATAGGGAAAGCGTGGAAAGCAAAAGAGGGGAAGGTGACACGCAGAATTCATAGAGAGAGCGAGGGGAGCGGCCCCCACTACCGATAGCCTTCATGCAAGATGCAACTGACTTAGAACTAGCTTCGTATACTGCTCGGTGTACTGTGTGCGTAGGTGGGGATCTTCTCGCTCCCCACTCTTGGGCCCTTCTGGGCCCTTGTAGGCGCTGTGTAGCTACTACCAGCTATGAGCTATACAGCGTTCAGGGCTTTCCCTCTGTATATGTATGTGTGCGTGTGTACGTATACTGTGTGTTTCTGTGCTCCTCTGACTCTATACATATAGGTATACGTATACTTTACGAGTATACTTATACACAAACACACACACACACACACACACACACACACACACACACACACACACACACACATATATGTCTGTGGCTTACAGGAAGAACCACTTAAGTGACATTTTGCGAAAAACTTTTTATGTCGAATTCGAGGTGCTCTTAGTACCCTTTTTCATTGTACAATAGTAGGATTTCCGAAATGCACAAATATTTTAAATGACAGCCGATTACATAATCACTTAACTGCATCTCTCGTAAAAATGTTACCGCAGAATCACTTAAGTGCACTTGTTTTTTTTATTTTTGTGCGAGATACACCGTGTGGAGTACATTACAGCGGTATAATATATATCTAATTACCTATACCGATGTATTCGTCGGTTTTTTTAAATTTAAAAAAAATTTTTTAATGTTTTTAAATTTTTCAAAAATTGTCAATTTGCAAAAACAAAAAAATTACTGGAATCGCTCTGATAAAATTCATACGTATTCTTTAGCTGATTCTAAGAACTTATTACTCTTGAAAATTTTTTCCAAAAGTTTGTGGTTTCTGAATAAAAAATTCGAAAAGTCTTCGTAAAAAATTTTCAATTATAATATGCGCCAGTTTGACCACACCGAGGATCAAAATCAATCCCCAAATCACGTATCTTTTAGGTTTGGACATTTATCCCATTGGTTAGAGGGGTTCCAGATACATTGCAAATTAATCTCGAATTAAAACAAAAAATTGTGGAAAAACCATGTTTTTTTCCTTTAAACCGTTTTTTCTCATAGTTAATAACAATTTTCGAAAACTTTAATTATACCATTGGAACGGGCATGAGTTAAACTATAAAAATATGCCCCGCCCGAATTTTTTTAATCGCAAATTACATTAGTTACAAGCTCTCAAAGAAAGTGACTGCATAACCACTTATCTGCAAAGTTCGCGCAGAACCACTTAACTCGAGTAATTTGTTTAGCTTGGGCGTCGAGAAAGAAACTATTTACAAATGTAATACTACGGTTGTATCCGTATCAGATACCTAATCAAATGAGCCAATCGAGCCAATACTTAGATTTTTTCTCTGACATTTCGATCTTACATATTACTCCAAACATTGAAATCGCTTTTTCTCGAAAACACGAAAATGTCACTTAAGTGGTTCTTCCTGTAAGCCACAGATATAAAAATCCTACACCACGACAAAGAAGATAGACGACGGCATGCAACTCACGTTTGATGTATAACTCAAGAATATAGACAATATAGAAACTGCAAGATGTTTGCCCCGATTTTCTTTCTGTTAGTGTGCTTGTATAGTATGTACCCACAGCACTTCTGATTCCAAATTTCTTTAACTCTATTTCGATATATTGTAATTTCTATTACGAGCGAGGCAACACTTGCTAATTTCTATAAAATCAATTTGAAGTTATCACTTCTGTCGCGCGTCCCGTGACGCACACGTTTTTTCTTAATTTGGGATAACGCAGGTAAAAAATGCGATTGGTCGAATCAGATTTTTTGTTAACATTATTCATCGTATTATTATTTAAAGTACATTATTCACTTTATAAAAAACTGATGGCCTTTATTGTGAAGCATTTAATACAATATTCTGATTGGTTGCCATAAGTACACATGACTATGGTTACCGTCATTCATAGTTAATGATTAATATTGAGTGTAAAACATAACCCAAATCGCGCGCGAACTGTCGCTTTTAAAAAAGTGATGCTAATTAATTTGATTATATGGTTAGCATAGTTCATATAGTTTATGATTGATACTGACGGACTCTAAAATATAATCCGAATCGCGCGCTTAGTTCCTATATTCTTTTTTGTATACATTAATTTATATTTGTTATTTTATTACCACCATAAGCGAAAACAGCCGAAAGCGCGGAAGCGGTGTATATATAGGTATGCAAGCCCGTTTTCGCTCATGTTCAAGTACGTTTGTCGTGTATTTACAATCTGTTTTTCGAAAAATTAATTAATAGGTTGGATTTTAATAACTGTCAACTTTTCAACGCTATTTTTCAAATTTAAGAGTGCTCCACCGTGCGATCATCACGCCATCTACCTCAAAAAACGTTTTTTTGTTTGTTATAATTAATTGATCAACTTTAACTCATTCACTTTAATAGAGTTTCGCCACTCACCGTAGATATCCACAAACGCTTTAAAAAATTTGTATTTAATTCGTATTTCGTCGGACAAAATCAAAATGCAATTTCCAAAGTGCCCGCAAGTCATACAAATTTGTCCGACGAAATAAAATTTTAATTTTGGCTTTTATACCATAAAAATAATTTTACCACATTTTTAGATACTAATTACAGGTGGTGAAACTCAGTTAGACTCATTTTTCTTTCATTAACTTTGTTAAAATAATAAAAAAAAACTGAGGTGTAATGTGGGGGCGCTGTGAAATTTATCGGACTTATTGAAAAAGAGGTAGAGCACTTTTAAGTAGGACCTTCCAATTTTGCATGACCGTGCATACAAAAGTGAACTCACAAAGTACAACAAAAATTTAAATCGCAATTACACATAAAGTAATAGTCGTAGAGCACCAATATTTTGCCACGTGAAATTACATATATAAAACTATTCATTCACTTTAAATTTCAACTTTCAAAGTTGAAAAAATGGCCATCTTGGCGATTTTTAAAGAAACATTGATTTTACGTTGTTTTCCTCGGTTTTCCGAATTTTCCTCCGTGCCTATTGATCGGATAGGGGCGTTTAATCTCATTTGCTTCAGAATTCAGTAAGCTACAATTTTTCCCTCTTTATTATTTTGTATTGGTCGCTTAGTTTCCAAAATAGAAGTAAGAAACAGAGAAAAATTTCATCTTTTCTTTAATACTAAACAATATTCCCGCAGGAATCGATTGTTTAAAAGTATATAGGCTAAAATCGTAGACACCATTCTCTACAGACTAGTCGGATTAAAATAACAAATATATAAATTAATGTATACAGAAAAGAATACTTAAATAATGTACTTTCAATAAAAATACGATGAATAATGTTAACAAAAAATCTGATTCGATCAATCGCATTTTTTACATGCGCTATCCCGAATTAAGAAAAAAAAGAGCACAATCGGATCATATTTGACTAATTTACCGTCTTTTTTCCGAGCGCTCCGATTTGACAAAAGATTTTCAGTTTCGGGCTGAGAGCGCGGGGCCATCCCCACTCTGCGGCCGGATACGCCGCGGCGCGCCGTCGGGCCCGGTTGCGCGCATCGCCTTTAATCAACACTCGATTTATTAGTCACATTCAATTCAATGCGTATCGACTTGCAGTGATTTGAAAAGTACAACTCTTCTACTTTATAACAACATTTGAATCATTACGATATGTTGTATGAGTAGTAGCGTATTAAAAAAAAACGTATCTCGGCCCCTAAGTGGCGTATCATATCATTTTTTTTCTTAAAATTTAGAGAAAAATCACCGCTTTTCAATACATTATAATACATTTTGATCAAATTTTAAAGTTGGATACAGTACAATTATTAATTAATTACTATTCAAACAAATGCATGCTGAAGCTGCTCTAATTAAAATTTTGGAATTCCGCAAAAAGTTTTTGAAAATATAACTCTTCAAGATTGCTCACAAATAGTGAGCACAAATGTAAACGATTTTTAACGTTTTGCCAGTAGCATGAAAAATAAAAATATTCAACATATTGCGACTAATTGCACAAAAACTATTATAGATAGAGGCTTCAAATTTTAACCACTACTTAGAATCATTGAGTACAGCACTTTTACGAAATATTAATGTAAAATATTTATTTTTATAACAGTTATTAACTATTTTAGATTTTAAACAATTTCGCCGTTTTTATCGATTTTCGAATAAACTAAAGGAGATAGAGGGGTGCTATCGCTGAGTTTTTTGTAGGCAATTTACTAAGGAACAACTTTTGTCTTAAACATTTTTCGATATAGCCAATACTTTTCAATACGCAGCGCGAAATCTCAAAAAAATGCAAAAATGCAACTTAAATTGTTAATTGTTTATTAAGCCCGCGGTACTCACTGTTATCAAACTTATTATATTATTATATGCACTCTTCCGAACAATTTAAGCCTTTAACCTTTCACTTCGGAATTAATGTCACGTCAAAATCTAATTTGACTGGACTATATAGTTTTCGTAAGAACCAACAATATACTGCAATAAGTTACATTATTCCATTGCTTAATATGTAGATAAGATTTCAATATACATTGATTTTCAAAATAAAATATTGATTTCATTATAATTTTTCTAATACAGTCTATTAAGTAGTAGAATACAATTTATTCACTATTTAAAATTTATTCAATATTATTATAGTGCATGCATAGTGCATACATTACGTATAAAATATAGGATATTTGAAATTGCACCTTTGCAATAATATAAAATCATGAAATAAATGGTCAAATGTACTTGACCATACAGATAATATTCCCAGCATTTATTGTTCATAAAGTATAGATTTGTTAAATAAGTAGGTTTTGAATTACTGGTGATGATGATTACTGGTTAACAATATTACGATAAATTAAGAAAGAAAGTGTATTTATTAAATATAATATTTTATTTTTCATAACTATAGAAAATTTTGTGAAGAGTAACTTTTCTAATATAAGTATTTATACTTTTGAAGTTTTGCATCGGAAAATATATCGAAAGATGTGTCATTTTTATTATTTTTGCGCATATTCTGTTCACCACCTAGATCAATATTAAGTAATCTCTGATTTATTTAATTATTCGAAAACATTTTATTAAAAAAAACTTGTAACAATTGTATGTTACATACTGGGCGAAAAAAATCGTCATTTCATGATATTTAAAGTTATGAATTAAAGTTACGAAAAAAGTATGATGTTCACCAAGGGCGAGATCTTTTTAGCCGTCGTTTGTTCGCAATACACTCGCTGCTGGCGAGCACGCACGAGCCGAAGGCAAGGGCCACCGAATTGAGCGCGGTTTTTCAGTATTTCCATTGTGTACAATTCCTAATTTTCAAAGCTTGTAGAGCATATATCGCCATCTGCCGGCGAAAGAAATTCTCAGCAGGTAACGTATCCTGCTACAGCGGCTGCGAAAATCGTCCAAAAAGTTCTCATTTTGCCCGCTGTTATAAGCTGAGAGGGCGACTCACGTTTCGGACAGCGACGGCAGTAGCAACGCTTTAGCGTCGCTAACTGTTTGATAGGGAAGGGTAATATATGTGTGGAACGAACAATCATTATTTTTAAATGCTCAATAGGTTAAATTGAAGGTCTGAATATGTACTTGAAAAAAAAAAACCTTCGTTATGATTACTTGAATTGAAAGTTTTTTACAGCTTCAAACAAATAAAAATTTTTTTTAGCCGTTAAACCAGACCCAAACCGTCAAATATAGCATAACCAATTGAAAGCTTCTTTTAAATTTTATTCGAAAAATTCTGAAAAGAATTCGTGCAATATTTTTAATTGTGTGCAATCGGTAAAATTTAATATTTTTCTTTGAAAAAAAAAATGTAAATATGTGTGCGTTGTTATATAAAGTTCACTTGGACAAGTTTGTATTGCGTGAAGCTAGGTGTACCAGATCGATCTCGCTTGGACGGTCTGAAATTGCCGATGAGTACAGTGTTGGGGTTCGAGAGAGCCACCATGGGTGGCTTTTGATACTCATCGGCAACTTCAGACCTTCCAAGCGAGATCGATCTGGTACAGCTAGCTTCACGCAATACAAACTTGTCCAAGTGATGCTTACGCTGTTGCGTACCACGTCCCGCTTATTTCTGGTTTTCAGCGCGTTAAATTTAAATTCAAATTTAATTTATATATAACCCTGTAAATAGCACATGAAATAAAATTTTTTTTAATATGGTAAATACACTATTAATATAGATATACTTAGAGCTATCCGTGATTTGTTTACAGCGCGAGCCAAAAGAATTATCTCTTTTCGTTAACATGCATACACTATAGTATATGTAGCGCACGGCCCACATAGATTTTATAATTTTTTTAGCATAATTTAAATATAATCTAAGGGCTTTAAATTATAATTTTTGACAAAATTAGTGCTCAAAATTACAGAATAAAAATAATTAAATTTACTTACCTTTCGTTGTAATTATAGTATTACGGGTTTTTTTATCTCACTTATTCTAAAAATATATTATTTTATACAAATGTATTAATTGTATTTACCATATAAAAAAAAATTTTATTTCATGTGCTGTTTACAGGGTTATATATAAATTAAATTTGAATTTAAATTTAACGTGCTGAAAATCAGAAATAAGCGGGACGTAGTACGCAACAGCGCAAGCATCACTTGGACAAGTTTGTATTGCGTGAAGCTAGCTGTACCAGATCGATCTCGCTTGGACGGTCTGAAATTGCCGATGAGTATCAAAAGCCACCCATGGTGGCTCTCTCGAACCCCAACACTGGATGAGTATCAAAAGCCACCCATGGTGGCTCTCTCGAACCCCAACACTGCCTGGGGTTATCGACGTTACGTCTGCTATACCGTCAGTGTTTAACCTCTCGCGTGATTAACTTTGTCGCTGCTAAAGTATTTTAAAATTGTTGCTACGGGATCGAAACTCGTACTCAGGAGCAACTATGGATGGTCAGCTACTCCGATGAGTGATTTCTTTTGGGACTTGTACACTGTGGTGATGGGAAACTTGTGCTTTCCCTTGGTCGATCATTGCTGTTTGGAGTCAGATAAGTTATTTTTTTTATTTAAATTATTGAGACTTTTTGTTGATTTAAAGCACCGGTGCTTTGTTAAAAGAATTTTGTCTTTTTGTTTTCAGGTCACTGGGTCAATGCTGCTTCGAAATTTGTGTGTTACGTCTTAAGAAGATTTTGACGTCTCCCCTGGAATGGCATGCCGAAGCTAGTGCACAAGTGTTCGCTAAAGTTTTTTGTAGTGAGAAGTACAACAGTGTTGTGGATCTCAAGTGTGATTTGTCGAGAACAAGCAAAAAATGGTATAGTTATTTTCACTTTTTTTCCTACACATAATAATTTAATAATAATTCACATGATAATATAATTCACATAATATATATGATAATTCACATAATATATATGATAATTCACATAATAATTTAATTTATGTTAAAGTGTTTTGTGTTGTTTGGCTCTGTTTCCCTGGATTTAAATGGACTTATTGGTGTATGTTCATGTAAGACCTATCTGATTGAGTTCGTCTTTTGGAGCAAAGGCCATCTCTTTCAGATTGCTCTTCCTGGGTTTGACTAAGTTTTGATGTGTAAATAGTGGGTCTCAATAATTGTGCACATTGAATTTAGTTTGTGCGTTGGCTTAATTATTTGTTTTATTGCCTATGGAATTGATAATGACTTTTGCCGACCAAGTTTTGTTTGTGCATGAATAGAGGAAAACTTATGAACTCAGTGCTTCGTGCAAGTGCGTTGCTTTAATTTTTTTAAATTATAGTTTGAAAGTTTTATTTGTGGGTCCAATATGGGATATTAATAATGCTTTTGGGGTGCCTGTCTATTAAGTTAACTATTTGCTTGTTTTGTTATTTGACAGACTCCTATGCTAAACTACTCTGTGGTACGTTAAACTATTTATATTGAGTTTGGGGTATGTGAAAACGGCGTTGGAAGTGCAAACTGTGAATCTTTCAACGTCTTTTATCTTGGTACACTGTGTTGAATTATGTTCAATGTTTTCTATTATTATCTAGACTCTGTATTATAGCTGACAGCCTAATTTACTTTCATCGTTAAATATTTATTCATCACAGCCATAAAATTTATATATACTGAATTTACTGCTAAACCATAATATCAAAGAAAGTATAAAATATATATATAATATCAACTTCCATTTGGCCCCATTAAAAATGGAATAAATATCTGCAAAAAATACATGTTTACAAAGACCAGAGCTTATATATAATAACTACTGTATTAAGGTACTAAAAAATGTATGTAAAATATCCATAGATTTTAATCACTACTATAATAATGACTACATATAGAAATGAGAGCGAAAAATATAATTGAAATAAGTAAGCTACATTTTGAATATTTCGGTCTTCGCCTGATTTAAAATCTGTTATAGCTATAAAAGCTTGTTTTAACATGCTAAAACAATACAATTGAGTTTATCTAAGAACTTATAGTTTTGATTTTTATAGTTATGCACCTGACAATTTAGACCCTAAAGCCATGAAATCGATGGAGTAAGTATATAATATACACAAGCTGATTATTGTATAAAACATTACTATTGCAACAAGCAAGAATATTCTCTATTATATAAACTGAATAATCTCTAAAATCCAACAAAATAAAACACTTTCACTAGCTATTCATAAGAATCCCTTTCGACGAACAGCCTGAGAGTCTACCTCCCAGGAGACGATAGGAATAGTTATGAACTATTCATATACACTTAAACAACTTAGAAACTTTCATGCATGAGCGATGCATATTCTTGACACTTCACTAGCTTCTCACAATAGAAAATAATTTTTTCCTTATACTGAATATTCTCTATGTTGAAACTTTCTTCGATTCTTGAACCAAGAAAATAAAACACACTAGCTATTTGTAAGGATCCCTTTCGACGTATAGCCTGAGAGTCTATCTCCCAGGAGACGATAGGAAAATTTAATAATTGTTCATAAGCACTTCCATAATTGTAGAAACTTTCTTGCGTGGAAGATTGAATATAATAATAAAAAACTTACACTTCTGCTAGACAGGTATAAACTAAAGAAAAAATACTTTTCTCACAATGCTGCAGATCTCAATATCAGACCTTCTTCAATAAAAATTCTCTTGTCACAATTACTTCTTTTATATATAAACTGACAGCTTCATAACCTCATAATCTGAAAAATAACAGAGAATATTTAAACAAAGAATCAGTTCACAAATTCTTTATTTATATTGAATATCTATAAAAAATAAAACCAAATACTTTTGTAATTATATAAACTATTAGTTGATGATTGCTTCTGATTGCATAGAAAATCGACTTTGCTAAACACTTTTGCAACTTTTGCAACATACAATTGAAGGAGACTCAATCCCTACCAGCAAAACCTGAAGAATTTAGCTGAATTCAAAAATTTTATGGCCAAGTCCAATGTAGAAGAGACACGTCGGACCTGGCCAAGCAAAGAACACAAGAAGTGTTTCACGGAGAAGATGCTCCAGAAGGAGAGGATCCTCCACAAGGAGTGAATCCACAGAATTAATGTATAATTTTAAAAAAATATACAGTATAAAATCTAAAAACTTGTGTATATTATTTATACTTACAAGATACTTGCGCTTATGACAGCTATTCTTCTAGAAGTCGAAAGAACTTGATAATTTGTAATGACCAGATGGACTGCAAATTTTGTAGAAACTTTCTTCGATACTTCAGCGATGAAAATACAACACTTTCACTAGCTTGTCACACGGATTCCTTTCAATATACGTATACAGCCTGAGAGTTGTAACCTCTCACGTAACAACAGAAAAAATTTAATAATATTGAATAGCTATTTCAACAACAGTAGAAACTTTCGTAGACACATTCTTAACACTACACTAACTTGTCACATCACAAGAAAATTCTTTTCTATAATCTCTTATGTATTTCCTATTAATAATGATCAAATCTTGTGGCGTATGTAGCATAATCTTTGAATCAAAATAAGAACACGCTTACTCTGTACCAGTTATTATTCTAAACTTAATAATGAATTATCCTTTAATAAAATACTTTTCACTTCACCATCTTGTGACAGGAATTCCTTTAGTATATAACCTGACAGTTGCGTAACCTCCCAATAGAAATAGGAAAACATTGACTGTAAATTCTGTAAAAACTTTCTTCGATACTTAAACGATGTAAATACAGCACTTTCACTAGTTTGTCACATGGAAAAATAGAAACTTTCTTGCATGAAAAATCATGAAATACACTTCACTAGCTTGTCACATTACGAGAAAATTTTTTCCTTGTATCCTGATAGTTGTATGCCTTCCAATCTAATAAAACCTGAAAAATAAAAGAGAACATTTTAACAAAGAATCAGTTCACAAATCCTTTATTTGTATTGTATATTTATATAAATCAAAATAAAACTAAATACTTATCTAATTATGAACTATTAGTTTATGATTGCTTTTCGATTGTGTACAAAAGAATTTAACACTGTTTTAAAATATATATTTAGGTTAAATTTATATTACATTTAACACTGATTTATAATTATTAACAAACGCGCCCCTTGATAAAATTGCTTGCTTATCTATCTATACCTTAGCACTGTGTTATTGTAATCGTCGTCTGCACCACATATCTGTACACAAGTATATATCTATAACGCTGACGTCACATATAATGACGTATGGCGGAAAACAATTTATCAGGGAGAACAATTTTTTTGACGAGAATTCATGAGCCGGAACTTTCACTTCAGAATAACATTTAATAGAAGCCATTTCACAAAATATGACCCTGATGTGATTTTATTACTTTCGTCTCAAGCTTTCGTTTGAGTAGTTCTATGTGACAAATAATGCTGTCAAAGTGAAAAAAACCGTAAGTCAAGTTTCGAACAATGCCTATGAGATGTATAATAGGGCCTGGCTAGCGCCCGACGGCGGCGTGCGTACTGAACGTACCTTATACTTGCCATCGTGGCGCTACCGCGCCCCTTGATCAGTCATTAATCGTCAGCTGGAATGCGCAGGACGTGGCGGCAATCGCAGTTATTCCCACAATTCTACCGACAGTATCTTTTCACAGGCTATCCACCTTTTCACATGTCACAATTTGGTCGAGTGTTTATAATGATGAATACATATATATTTATAATCCTTCTCCGATTTAAACAATTATTTATTTATATCAACTCAATTGCTTCGTATAACAAAAACTTGCCAATTTCTTTATTGATATCATAACTTTCTTTTGCTATATTAAAATTGAAATTTATGTAAAATCGAAGGTATAGAGAAGAAACACTAAAGAAATGGTAGTCTGTCCAACAGATCCTTCAAGCAAAGATGTTTACGCATTCATATTGATGTAGATAGATGAAAATTTCAAGTTAGTCAGCTTCATGTATAAGCATCATGTTCTTTCAGTGTCTGTGATTCACTCATTTACGAGGTAAAAAAAGACACATAAATTAACATAATTATTTTTTGAACTAATTAGAAATACCTTTTTAATCATTGCATTATAATCACATTTCTTATCAACCTTTACTAAGGGAAAAGTAATAAACGTACACAATAAGCATGCTAGAATATTATTTACATTATTATTGAAAGTTTGACTTAATTTACATAATGAAAATAGACTTTTATACGTAAACATACGTAACATTCACTTTGAACTTATGTTTGCAAATTGTTCTCCGCTTTGTTTGTGACCGTACTCATAAGGAAGGTTTTCCACTTTGGTTCATCAGGATTGATGGTACGGTTCCTTCAGAATGCTGCGGCAAGTACACGAAAAGCATGAAAAAACTAAATTTGAGTAAAATACATTTAAAGTTTATTATGTAAATCATACAAATGAACTCAGCTATACTTACAGAAACTATCTGGCATACCTTGATTTGCTTTTGGTACTCAAATATACATACAATTAAGTATATTTGGTGGTACGCGCATTTCATTCTGTGTGATAATAGCATTTAGAAGCTGAAAATAAAATAAAAATTATCGTTAACTATTCATAATCAAGTAATGTTTATGAATTACAGTTATATGTAATACTTACCATTATTAAATAGACTTCAATATGTTAAAAAGTATGCCAAATAATACTCCAAACAGTCATTATAAACTCCCATCTTGCTGGCTTGCACCCGTACACCTAAAAGCAAAAAATAAACCAACAAAGAAAAAGCTCATTATGAACACAATTATTACAAATTAATTTCCAATACTTATCTGGATAATGTTTGTACTCTACAGAAGCTCTTGCACTTTTACAACACCACTGAGGTTATAAACATTGTTACATGAGCTAGCAGACTAACTGCACTGATCTAGTGTCTTGAACGAAAAACAGCTGTTTGGCTGCTTTCTGCTGTTTTATAGAAAATTCTACTATACCGATCAAACAGTAATCTTCATTCTCGACTGGATGCTATGAGCCACAACCTGTTCGAGTGGCAAATTCAAATTTTTTGAATGCCTTTACTTTAACACATTGAGTTTAGTAACATAAAATGACACATAGAAAAATTAATTTTACGGATTTTATTTATTTTACGGAAATAAAGTCATAACTCTTGAGAAAAAAACTGTTTATAAAACGGTTTTTAAGTCATATTTTCAGTAAGATTTCTCATGAAATTACTCTGTAAAAAGTGTGGTAGAACAATCGTTTCCACAAGTTTTGCCTAATTTGAAATATTTAAAAATCACGATTTTTAAAAAATTTACTTGAAACAGATTTATCAGTTTTTTGTCGATATCTTCGAGGCAAATTTTTTTAGCAAAAAACGGCTTTAAGGTCCGTATTCTACGGACTGATAACTGTGAAAAAAGTGAATAGAAAAAAATGGATACTTTCAAAATTTTAACACTGTCATAACCTCTTAAATACTTACCAGTCCCAGAATAACGAGGATTTGTTAACACAGGCACATGAAGCATCGACGAAAAATTTATCAAAAATTATTAACCTTTAATTTTGCTTAAATTTAAGAATCAATTTACGAAAACTCGATGAAAACCTATGTCAACAGCAATTACACCATATAATACAGAAATGAGCAAAAGATAGAGCAATAAGTACCTTAAAAACGAATGTAAATAGATAACGAGAAGGACAATGGGTACCATATTTTATCTACAAGCATACACATATACAAAATGTGCAAGCACACTCCCTGTAGTCGACTCAAGCTGCGCTTTCGTCATTTTATAGGGGCGGCAGTGTAACAATTTGCGTAAACCATAAATGGAAAATAAACAAATATCATAAAGGGACCTATATACGATAATACGTCGCAATTTCCCCAGTATAAGAAGGTACGTCGCAAAGGGAACGACGGTAAGTCATTCATTCACTCAGTCCAACGAACGTTGAACGAGCCGGTGCGAGTCAAGAAAGAAGATAACATCTCCAATGACAGCAGCGAAAGCCAGCGAGACGCTCGACGCTACGTGCAGCCGCAGCCTCCGATAACCAGTTTGAGCCAGCCATCTACACGAAGGCCACCGGGCGCTACGCATTACTGTCCACACACACACACACACACACACACACACACACACACACACACACCCATACACTCGCCGCGCCGAATAAAGTACTTCTTCCTTTTTCTTGCGCGTAATCTCGTAGGTTTCGATTTCTCTACCCATTTAAGTTCTGACCGTGAATACGGTAGTGAAAAGGGAAAATCTCATGTAGAATTTTGCGTGAATAAAATTATAATTGTCATTATCAGCAATCAAATCCGATCTATGTTTGCTTTTATTTTATATCCTAGAACCATCATTAGCACTATGTAATCAATATTAATAGCCTGTCGCTCTCTGATGAGACGTAACATTTCCTCAAATTTTCAGGATTAAAAATAATAATAATTATTCTATTTCTAATAAATTACATTTCTTTCTAAGTCTATATAAATTTTGATTTTTCCAGGAAAGAAAAATAGTATTTCTTACAGCAAGAGTACATCCTGGAGAAAGTAATGCATCGTGGGTAATGTTTGGAACAGTAGAAGCACTATTAACTGATTCTAACTATGCATACAGTTTAAGAAAAGATTACATATTTAAAATTATACCAATGCTCAACATAGATGGCGTAATAAATGGCTGGTGAGATAAAAATTTCTGTTACAAAATATTTTCATTTACAACTACAATATAAAATGATGAATTATATTCATTTATAAAACAAAGGTTCTATTTACGCTGAAAATTTAAGCTATAAATTTATGTAAAGATTTTTTCAATTCAGATTTTTTTTGGGGTAAATAAAAAATTTCACTTTCAATTATGTTTTCACCTAGAATAAGAAAAGCCACTCAATACAACAAAAAGATATTTTCTATTTTTTTGATAATGGTTATCTCCCGAGATAAGGAGGAATTATCCCTTAGTAATTAGATCTGGGATCTTACGAAACCTGTGAAGTTTCTCATAAAAAGTAAATAGGAACAGAACCAGAAAGCTCAAAATCTCTAGAGAAACCCCTGGATAGATGAAAAATTAGAAAACGTTTAATCCATCTGGAAGATCAATTTGAAGAATTTCATGAACAATCAAAGCAAATAGTTAAATGGAATGAAGAATTAACGTGTACTTAAAGGATGTATTCGAGAATGATTTCTTCTAGGCTCTCTCTCTCTCTCTCTCTCTCTCTCTCTCTCTCTCTCTCTCTCTCTGTCTCTCTCTCTCTCTCTCTCTCTCTCTCTCTCTCTCTCTCTCTCTCTCTCTCTCTCTCTCTCTCTCTCTCTCTCTCTCTCTCTCTCTCTCTCTCTCTCTCTCTCTATGCGTATGTGTGTGTGGATGTTTAAGTGTGTCCGTGTCAATGCTTGTGCGTGCATATGCGTATCCCTCTGATTGATTTGCTCACTGAAAAAATAGTTATTTTCAATTTTCAGAGTGCCTGGAGTACAGGCAGTTTCCAGAATGTGGGTTGAGCGTCTCTTTTCCCAATGGAAATGTATGTTCTGCTTTCTAAAAGGTAAGAGGATCATACAAGTTTTCAAGACAACTGCTTAGAGGGATAGTATAAGAATTTTGAAGATGGTATGTTGAGTAGTATTGAGATAATCAGAGATTAGAAATTTCAAAATTCAGTAATTCAAAACTACTGAGCCGTATCAACTTGAAAATCTTATCTTATCTACATTATATTAAGAGAATAAAATCGTAAAAATCACACCTGTAAAGAATCCTCGATCCTGGAAAACTATACGGTAAAAACGTATTCTGAGACAATGGATGCATTCCTTTCATCAATGCGCTTCGAATCATGTAAAAAAAGTTGACCTAACCCAATTAGTTTTTGAGATATGGGATTTTGAATATGACCGAAAATTTCGAAAATCAGCGTACGTACGTACGTACGTGCTTGGAAAGTGTTTTTTTTCGATGCAAGGAACAAAAAATTACAAATATGGTTCGATGAAATTAAATGTTTTTTATCGTGCTATACATTCGTAAAAAAAAATTTTTCAAAATCTCAAAATTGATCCATTTTATCGATAAAAAACGGACGCGAGTTATTCGATTTTTCATATAATGCTATACGATACTCGTGGGATCTGTGTTTTTTTTAAATAAAATAATTAAATAATTCCAAATATGAATTAATGAAATCGAATGTTTTCAACTCAGCTATACAATGGAGACGAGATCTTCGATTTTCATAAAAAACGGAAGCGAGATATTTGATTTTTCAAAATTATTTTATATTTTTTCATTTTGTATGAAATTTTGAATTTTCACTGCGCTTTATATTTTATACATTTTCAAGTTTTAAGTGATTTTATGGGGTACATGGGAGTAACTTGTCTCATAAATTTATAAAGATAATAAAACTAATATCTGCTGTAAAATAATTTTAGGCACATGAGGTCTAGAAATTGAAAAAAATTATTTAAAGCTAGAGGCTTCAGACCAATGGAACTTTCTTCTGTAAGCCAAAAGATGATGAAAAATGCCGAGGAAAATGCGAAATATAGAATATGAAAATTTAACATGGGGAGGCATATGGAGGAAAAAAAATTGACTATTGGGATTTTTATTATTTTTTTTTTAAATGGGCTTAATTTTTTATCTGAGCATCGAAACTTGGTATATTTTTTTTAAATTAAAGCTCTTTTGTAATCTCTTTTGTACTTTAATATAATATAAGATAAGATATTCATATTCTATATTTCGCATTTTCCTCGGCGTATCTACAATTTTTTGTGGTAGATGAATGCTTTGTAGCGCCAATATACCTAAAGTGTGAAAAAAAAACCATGAAAATAATTAATTTTTACCAGTGATGGGCCCGTTCTCCTAATTTTACAAAAATTTGTTTTTTTAGTATAAAGATATCTGTACTGATCTGCATACATGAATCAAGCTCTACTTACAAAAACTGATTAATATTCTGGCTTAAGGACTATAGGAAAGCTTATATTTTATTGTAAATATTTACAACAAAATATAAAATAATTTTGAAAAATCAAATATCTCGCTTCCGTTTTTTATGAAAATCGAAGATCTCGTCTCCATTGTATAGCTGAGTTGAAAACATTCGATTTCATTAATTCATATTTGGAATTATTTAATTATTTTATTAAAAAAAACACAAATCCCACGAGTATCGTATAACATTATATGAAAAATCGAATAACTCGCGTCCGTTTTTTATCGATAAAATGTATCAATTTTGAGATTTTGAAAAATTTTTTTTACGAATGTATAGCGCAATAAAAAACATTTAATTCCATCGAACCATATTTGTAATTTTTTGTTCCTTTCATCGAAAAAGAACACACTTTCCAAGCACGTACGTACGTACGTACGCTGATTTTCGGAATTTTATGTCATATTCAAAAGCCCATATCTCAAAAACTAATTGGGTTGGGTTAGGTCAACTTTTTTTTACATGATTCGAAGCGCATTGATATATCGCACCGTATAGTTTTGCCAGGATCGAGGATTCTTTACAGGTGTGATTTTTACGATTTTATTCTCTTAATATAATGTAACATTATATGTTGTAATATTATATTATACTCGCTTCGCTCGCGATATTCAGTACGCTTTATACAAAATAATGAATGATAAATTTTTATAAAACAGTATACATATCTTATCTAAAACAAAGAATTCAACATTTTTTATAAGTTAAAATTATTAAAAATCAATAGAATTAAAAAAAGTAATTAGCTTAACATTTATTTATTAAAAAAATGGTTGAAAAATTTGAAAATATAAAAAATTTAACTAACTTATAAATTAATAAGAAGTTTTATCGAATTTTATTATATATTGTTACGGATCGTGGGGGTTGACCGAAGGACACAAGACAAGTGTTGAGAGTAATTTGTGTTTATTGCTCGCATAAGGAGGAGCTCTGCCTAGTTCAAGGGTCGCCGGGTATCTGCCGACGCTGTCCGCGAGATGCAACTCGTAGACTCGGCGTCTCACGGTCAAAGTGCAAGCTTGCACTCCTTGGCCGTGAGAAGCTCTCGGCCGACGCGTTCCCTGCTGACGATGCATTCGGTGCATCGTCGCCAGCTCCGGTCACCGGACGCTGGAGTCACCTGAGCCTATGGCTCGTACGTGACACGTCCGATGTTGCGGCGGTCACAGCGTCCTCGCGACCGGTAAAAAAACGATGAAATGCTAAAAATACATGTGAATAAAAAAGATTCTATTGGTGTACGCGGGCCGAGAGTTGCAGAAGATTCGTTCTATCTAGGTTTTCTAGGCCTATGATAGAACGGGAAATGCTTGGATTGGGTTTTGCTAGGAATGATGTGATTAGGAATCACGGGATGCCAGCGGGGCAAGGTGCCCTCGCAGAGGATAGGGTCCAAAGGGTCCGTAACGGGATGGGAATCTTCGAGATTCGCAATAGCAGCCGCTGCTGCTTTACAGAATTTTTGGGCAGAGCTGATACATGGTTCTAATTCTTAAAGTATGGCTTATATACTAACGTTACAAATAAAATATGTTTATGTTTATTTTTTTGACACTTCTTATTGTCTATTGACATATCTGAAAAGAACAAGAATGTATAAGAAATACAATGTATGAAAAACGGGTTAGTATGGATAGTATTACTATTATATAATGAATCTATTCTAGTGCGCACCAACGGGTAGCGTGTTAATTCACCACCCGTTACATGCGCTTACAAGGTGGCCGCCATGACGGCCGCGCTTGTTGCGGCAGCGCGCGCGTGTTACACTGGTGCGAGCGTCGGCCAGTGACTAGCCCCTCACGCGCTTGTGCATGGCGCGCTCGCTTCACGGTGTCCGCCACTGTGCGGCTTGGCTGTGCATAAACTAAGGCTGCGCTTTTACGATCCGCGCGGCTGGAGCTTTTCTCGGTGATGGAATGATCCTTAGCGCGTGAGCAGCCACGCGCGTGCTGTTCCGAAAATCGTAGATTGCCGTTGTCGTTTGTTGTGCTATTCGTAATTAGGCGAGGGGGGGAGGTTACTAGTTTGACTAGTTCGTGGTGTGGGTCCGCTGGGTCGGGGGTGCATGACCTGGTATCCCTAGTGCGGAGAGATCGGTGTTACGTGCTATGAGTAACGAGAGGGGAGGGGGGGCCTGCTGAAATGTGGCGGCCGGTCTGCGCTGCGCTCCCCGATTTTTTGATTTTGGCGCTCTAACTCGGCAAATATAGGTCGTACGGAAATTCCACTCTCCCATGGCCTATATGTCGGGTTGCTACCCTATCGCCCAGGCCTATCACTAGCTCGATTTTTGCCGAACTGTGTGCAGGAAGTGCTTTGGCAGGGTGGAAGTCGCCGCTCGGCCGCTATTGTAGGCCGGCGCTCCTGAATTGCGCCTGCCGGTGGCGCGTAGATATGTTGATTCGAAGGGCCGTAGCTCTGCAACTAAGGGTCCTACGCAAATTCCACTCTCAGGTGGCCTATATGTGGGGATGATGCTCTATCCTATAGGCCTAGTATCAGCCCGATCGGAGCTGAATTGTGCCCTGGAAGTGATTTGGTAGGTGGGAGTCGCCGCTCGGCCGCTGTTATTTGGCCAGCGCTCCTTGGCGCTGCGTCTGCTATACGAGATCGGGGTGATATAGATGTCGTTTTTTGTTATCTTTGTTTTTTTTCTGCAGCCACGCGTCCGTTGCTGCGGAAAAAAAACGATAAAAAAAAGACTGTTCTACGGGTGGTTTACTTCGGACTCAGATTCGTACAGAACTTCTGCCGCGCGCTTCACCTTGTCTATATGTACCGTTTTTAGGTTGTTCTCGACGCGCAGGGTTACGTTGTTCATGCGGCTGTTTATCTTGACAATTTCGAATGGCCCTGTGTACTCCAAGCCGAACTTTTTGTGCTTGGGTTCCTTTAACAGGAAAACGAGCTCGCCCTCCCGGAAATGCTTGACGTTCAGCTTGCGGTCGTAGTAATACTTCGATCTGAATTTGGCTTGCACGAGGTTCATTGCCGCTGACGTTTGTAACACCGCCAGGTTGTTTGTGGCTTCTTCGATGAACTCGTTGTACGTGACTACCGATCGTTCTCGCGGAAAGCTGGAGGGCGTGCGCGGTTTCGTGCCGAACACTAGCTCGTGAGGCGTGTAGCGTGTTCCCTCGTGCTGCGTGCAGTTGTACGCATGTTGGCACAAGGACGTCCACTGGTCCCAATTGCTGAAAGTTTTTACGTACTTTCGGAGGTATTCGGTGAGCGTGTGGTGCATACGCTCGATCGATCCGTTCGATTGTGGATGGTAGGTGGTCGTGCAGAACTTGCGGATCCCGAATACCCTTGCGAACTCTTCCAGCAGGCGATTCTGAAAGTGCGTACCCTGGTCGGTGAGTATCGCCTCCGGGGGGCCAAATACGCAGATCAGTTTTTCCGTTGAGGCCCTTGCCACTTCTTCTGCTGTTGCCATTTTCACGGGCGTGAGCAGCGTGAACTTAGTGAGCAAGTCCTGGGCCGTTAAAATGTACCTGTTACCTCGATTGGTTCTCTCCAGAGGCCCATAGAAATCCAGGGCGACTTGGGAGAAGGAAAACGCCGGGGTGTTGCTGATAACCATCGGCGACCTCGTTTTTAACCGGACGAGTTTGTTCGTCTGGCAGACTTTACAGCGGGCGACGAACTGCGTTATCTCGTGGCGCATGTTCTGCCAGTAAAAGTCTCTCGCGATTTTTGCGTACGTCTTTGTTGTTCCTCGATGCCCTCCTAGGGCTGCCACGTGGTACTGCTGGATGAGCATGTACCTGTCCTTCGTTGGCGGTACCGGCAGATTATTCAAGTACATGATTGCTACCACTGGCTCGTTGGCGAACACGCTATCGAAAATGTCGGTGAAGACTGTCCACTCAGACAGTTTGAGCATTCCAAGGTCTCTGATAACCGCGAAGCTCTTGATGGCTTGGCTAGTTACGAGACCCTTGAAGGTCTTCAGACCTTTCCGCAGATCGCTGCGCATTGGCCTCTCTGTTATATAATTTTTCACGCATAACCCAAATATCGACAATCCTGCGCAATGGGTTATGCTTACTTCACCGATCGCTAGCTGTTGGTCGCTCAAGGTAGCTGGGTGTAAGTAGCCCCTTTCCACAAGGGCCTGAAGCACCTCCGTGGACAATGCCATGTCCGCGGCCAAGAGGACCAGCAGATTCTCCCCATACGCGAAGGGATGTTCTTTTAGCTGAGCGAGGTGGACGAACGGTGGAGGAAGCTCGTCGCTGGGTATGGCCCATGGCGGCTTCTCACGCGGCGGCCTTGCGCGAGCTACCACGTAGCGTCTTAGCGCATCGTCCTTCAGGGCGGCGTCGGTGATGCCAACCCTATGGCCACCGGACTGCCCGTCGCTGTCCGACGTGTGGCTTTGCTCGGCCTCTGTCGGCAGCTGTTGCTTCGTACCGTTGGGGCGCTTGCCTTGCTCCTCACGTGTGGTTACCCTGCCGATGTCATTTTCGAATGACGATGAGTGGCTGCTGGGCAGTGCCGTCATTGCAGCCCTTTGGAAATCGTCACTGGGCGATCCCAAAGGGGCGGTTGCTTGTTGACGAACGACCGTCTGCTGCTCATCTTCGCTTTGCTCTTCGTTGTCGTGGCTTGGTCTTCGATTTGGTGTAGCTTCGGGCTTGCGCTTCTTTCGGTCGAGTCGGATCGGGACTGGAGACAACGAGGGGCTATTTTCGCCGCCGGGCGATGGTGGCCTGTTCTGGCTCGGCCCGCTGCCGCGCGCTCGCTCCTCAGGTATGTCCGCGTGGACGTACGGCGTGAAGTGTTGGCCTTCGAGGTGGAGGTGAACCGTTTCGTACGCCGCAGCCACCACGATGTGGCAAAAAACTGTGCTCGTATCAGGTCTTTTCACGTGAATGCACACGTCCATTTTGAATTCGTGTGCGAATAGGAATGCGCAGTCGACATTTCCCCATTCGCTGTCTGACTGAAGTATGGCTTTAGTTGCCGTGTACTCGCCACATGCGATCAGCCTGTCCAACGCGAGTAGACGCCGCCGCAGGTCCACTGCCGACATGTTTAGTCTAGCCGCTCGGATGAGGGAGAAAAACAGGCAGTTTCCTGGCGGGTCGTTGGGGATGTTTGTACACCTTCGCCACAGGATATGTGGCTCTGCGCACTGGCCCTTTCTGATGTATGTTTGCACGAGCACGTTTGCGGATGAGGCTGAAGAGCGTTCCTCCGAGGAGGCGCGCTTCCGATCGTAATTACGCGGGATACCCTCGAAATCTTCTCGCGGGCAAGCGTCCATTGGGTCCTCGAGGATATCATTATCAGCTGAACGTGCCGTTTCCATTGCTTCGGTCGTGCGCCGCGCATCTCCGTCATCGTCAGCTGATTGTACGATCTGCATCGCTTCAGCCGTGAAGGCTATCATGCCAGCTGCATGTGAGTGCATTGCTCCCCCGGTATTAGTTCGGCTTAGGTTACACTGCGCGCCGGCCTGTGCGGTGCATGGGCCTTCTTGCAGCTGTTCGTTATCGCGGCTTGACGCGGCGAAGGCCGATGCTGCCTCGGTCAAGGCCGGCGGGGCTGTTGATGTGCTCTTTTCGTTGATGTCGATGCACAGTCCGCGCTTCCCGTCGGCTGCGTGTTTAGTCACTCTGACTGCTAGTTTCTTCCTCGCTTCCCCGGACTTCCATGGCCATGGAAGCTTCAGGGTAGCTGGCTTGCTAGCTGCGCTCGGTGCGATGCTTTCGCTTGAATCAACTAGCATAGGGGACTTTCGCTTATCCGTGCTCGTTGGCTTTGTGCCCAATGCACCCTGCGCTAAACGGGGGACATGAAACCTCTGTTCTGGAGCGGTCGCGCGCGCGTCAGCATCGGATGCATCGACTGCGTTTGAAGACGAACTGCTAGTTGACATCGGCGTGAACAACCGCGGAGTCTTGCGATTGAAGGACGCGTTGCTGTGCGACGCGTCCTGCCCTAGGGGTGCTACGCCCCGGATAAATCTCCAAGCTCCAGGCGGCAAGCCCTCCGGCACTGTTGCTGATTCGGAGAATGTTGTTACTAAGCTTTCCTCGCTTGCTTGCTGGTTTTTTGCAGTCTTCTGTTGCTCGTCCGGCAAAGCGAAGTTCTCGATCGATTGCTGGAGGATTCTGGCAATCCGGAAACGCTCGTATGGGCTGAGTCTATACTTCGCTTTGCCCAATGATTCCAACGTTACGTTCGTTAGAATGCATTGAAAACTTATACTGTCGGCGTAGTCGAGCACGAAGACGTCATTCTCGTTTACCTGTTTAGTCAGCCATCGGAGGCGTATTGGCTCGGTTGTGCTGAGTACGTCTTGTAACGCTCGGCAGAGGTAGAAACCGTTATCCACGTTCCTTACTGCCAAAAATTCTCCCTTCTCGTAGATGGTCATGCGCTTGATACGTCTTTTAGGCCGCTGTTTATGAGTTACTGACGCGCTCGATTCGGTGACTGCTTGTACCCTCTTGCTCTTATCACCTGGTTGCTTCACGGCGCGAAAGCGGAAGATGTGCCCTGGCGGGGCTCCAGCCTCTTCGTCCGGGCTCTCGTCGATCTGCTTGTCGGCCAGCTGGTACAGCTGTTCACGCGGAAGTTCTGGATTGACCTGCCCGGGTTCCAGTACTGGATTTCGAGAGAGAGCGTCGGCGTTCGCGTTCTTCTTGCCGGGGCGATAGATGATATCGAAATCATAACCTACTAACGCAGCCTTGAGCCGATTAAATCGTAAATCGGGCTTCCTGGTGTTGTGGAAGTGCTTCAACGCCTCGTGGTCCGTCACGAATGTAAATTTCTTGCCGTACAGGTAGCAGCGGAACTGCTCCTTAGCATAGACCAAGGCTGGCAGTTCCTTGTCATAAGTCGGATATTTCAGCTCGCTGCCTTTTAGGCATCGGGACGCAAATGCGCAGGGCTGATCGGCGCCCAGGGGTCCTTGCGAAAGCACACAACCAAGAGCGAAATCGGAACTATCGACCGACACCAGAAATGGTTGGTCTAAATCTGGCGTTTTCAGAACGGGTGGGTTTGCCAGAAGGGCCCGAAGCATTACGAACGCGTGCTGCTGATCTTCACCCCAATCGAATTTTCCCTCGGGTTGCGCTACCTCATACAAGGGCCTGGCGATCTTGGCGAAGTCCTTGATGAATCGGCGGTAGTAATTGAATAGGCCAAGGGCTTGCCTGACCTTGTGCGCGTTCGTGGGGATCGGATAATTGGCCATCGCGTGCATTTTGGCCGGGTCGGCTTTGATAAAGCCTCCGCCAACGATGTGCCCGAGCACCTGAGCTTCGCGCTTCAGGAACTGGCACTTCTTAGGTTCGACTGTCATATTTGCGTCGATCAGTCTTTGCAAGACCCGGCGTAGCCGATCGTCGTGCTGGTCGAGTGTCTCACTGAAGACCATCAGATCGTCCAAGTATACTTCGACCTCCTCCCCTTGCAGGCCTCTCATTGCCAAATTCATGGCACGGGTGAACGTAATTGTGGCCTCTTTAAGGCCCATTGCCATGCGCTTAAACTGCAACAACTGATTGCCGGATTTCCCATCCGGCGCGTAGAAAGCCGTCAGGTGTTTGGACTTCGGGTCCATCTCGATCTGGTGATAGCTCTGCTTTAAGTCCATCACCGTGATGTAAGTTGCCGCAGATAGGTGCTCTAAGATATCGCTTGTGAACGGCAGGGGGTGACAACTACCCTCCGTTTCTTCGTTGAGCGCACGAAAATCCGTGACCAAGCGGAACCGCTTGTTGCCCTTGGCGTCCGGCTTTTTCGGGACTATCCAAAGGGATGATGAGTAGCCGGAATTGGAGGGCTCGACTATCCCTTGCTCACGGAGCTTTGCCAGTTCTCTGATCATGTGTTCTTTTATGGCCGGCGGGAATCTGTAGCGGCCTGTTCGCACTGGCTTGTTTGACTTCAAGTTTATTTCGTGCCGAAGTAAGTGTGTTGCGGGCAGCGGCTCGCGGGCAGCGGCCCTCGAGTCCGAATACGCCGGCAAACTCGTCGACGATTTCCCGAATTAACTCGGTTTCTTCTTCGTTGCAGCTCTCGAGGTCGGCAAGCTGTAGGATCATGTCGACCCTCGCTCTTCTAGCTGCGTCGTCTGCTTGGAGCTTCTCGTTCAGAAGCTCGACCTCCCTATAATCCATACGGTTTTCCTTGTCGGCGGTCAGTCGTCTAATGTTCGCCTGGCCGTCCAGTCGCCCTTCTGCCTGGCCGTCCCCATCGGCGTGGCTCGAAGGGTTCTGCGGGACTGCGTGGCAAGCCGCAATCTCTACTACTGGGGTTGGGATCGTCACCTCCTGCTCGCTTGTGTTTATGCATTCTGCGAACGCTCGACCGCTCCTGTTCTCGGCGATGCAGTTGCCGAACAACAAGTCGGGATGAATTTGTTGCAGGGGTATCCATCCAACCTCCACATCCGCGTTGGA
>JACCIB010001166.1:0-51581 GCA_018906965.1 Philotrypesis tridentata
AATCATACGTAGTATGCCGAACCTGTCCTGTACCCACGCACCAATACGACTTGTTATATGAGGACAAGTGTTTCATATGTATGTGGCAAACCGGAATTTCACCAAACACCCTCAAAGATTTTTTCTAACAGAAGGTCGCCTACACCGACAAAACCATAACAAACATGACCCACCGTACGAAAGTCAACGATCTACCACGCCCCACTGCCCTACTCTGCGAGAATGAAGTCGAAAATAAACTAGAACGCTGAAGGGGGGAGCGCAGCGAAGCCACTCCGCTAGAGAGACCAACTATATATATACATACTCTACCAAAAGAACACATGTTATGATCACGGATTCTTTCAAAACAACACAGGTAAAATGCCAAGAATTCAAATAAACGTAATCTTACAACGGAAAGGAATGGAAACAAAAATCAAGCAAAGCCGAGAGCAGATTATTCACGAGAATTTTTGCATAAGATATTAACGACCCTTACAGTAAGGATACATAAGGAAAAAGGAAAGGAAAAGAAAACCGGATAAATAAACAAAAAACAAACGTATGAGAGATATTTATATACGTATATTATCAATTAAATACGTTCACAACATAAATTACTGAAGAATAATCAGCACCAAGGACGAATCACTACGGAATCTATCCGATTGTTCCACAAGACATTAGGATGATCGCCCGTCAACGGAACAACTCGCCACTCCTATAACAAAAAAATTGAGAAAAATATAACCCTAGACGGAAGAAATAATAGCAAAAAAAAAATATATACGAGACTCACCTCTACATTTTCCCAACGCATCAAAGGAGCCCGCATGTAAGTGCCCCAACCGCAAATATCGCAATTCCCCGGAGTAGTGGAGAAATGCATGTCATGACACAGGACGAATTTATGCTTCTTACAAGCCGAGGAAGACGGAGCCACCGTAGGGAAACAATACTGAGAAAAAAAAAAGAGGGCGAGAAGGAGGATATTGAAAAAACGGAAAAACAGATTAAAGATAGGCCTACAAAAAAAAGCAGAGATAAAAACTTACATAAGGACCTCCAGTTCGACGAAAGTCAATCTCCATCCTCGCCGGCAAGATATTAACGCCTCCGCAATAAAGGCAACGACCAGGACTCGGAAAATGACATTTTTCCCAGAAGATAGGTTGACGACATCTATCCTCTATCCGAGGACTAAAGTCGAAATCTTCAGAAAAAGCCGCACGAACAACAGCAACATCCCACTCACTACCCAACAGGGTATCCGCCTCTTCGAAATCACGCCTGGGAGGTGAGACCGGAGTATACCCAATAGAAGCACTGGCACTTGAGTCCGACGAAGATAAAGGCATCACTAGCGGAAGGCCCGAAAAAGAATCAATAGATTTCGGCGAAGGAGGTGGCGAAGGCGGCGGCGACGAAGACGACGAAGACGACGAAGACGACAGAGACAACAATGGCGATGAAGACGACGAAGATTCCAATTCAGACACTTGAGTCGGGAGAACGATTTGTAAATTCTCCTCCCGAATTTGACGAGAACGAGACCTCTGCAACATAAAAAGATAACAAATGACATATTGACAAAAGAGAATATTGGACATAAAGAAAAAAGGAGTAAAGCAAACTTACGGTGATCGGCATGACGACAGTAGAGAAAGAAGTGTAGAAGCTCCGAGCGAGAACAGATTAGAACTGAGAGAACGAATAATATCACGAAACTCGTCGAGTGGAATCGACGAAAATTTTTGGCAGAGTGGGAACACATAAGAATCTAAAAACAGAGAACTACAACCATGAGAAAAGAAAAATACTACGAAATCAATAAATACTTACGAAACCATTACAATGAAAGACACTTATAAATTTTTCTTTCCACAGAAAACTTTTTAACATAAATCTTGCTTGCTTACAGGAACAAAGAACATATAGAATAGGAAAAAGAGCAATAATATTATGCAACTATTGCACTAACAAAAACGTTAATAATTGTCGGAAAATGTTTGTAAAATTTAACCTGAAAAGCGTTAATTTATTATACTAACCTGAAACACGTTAATTGTCGGTAAAATGTTTGTAAAATTTAACCCGAAAAACACTAAAAGCATTAAGAAGTCAGTAAAAATTTTTTGCGAAACATTGAAAATCGTTGGTAAAACGGTCGTAAAAGAGGAAAATTTTTTGACTCGGGAAAAATTATCTCCATTGTATGTGTAATTTTGTTTGAAAATTTTTTTTAAAATAGTGAGTGTGAAAGTCGTTAAATACTAAGACTAAAGAGCGCATTGTAACAACCAACCTTTGTAAAGCAGTACCTTGTACAAAAACCACAAACAGGGACAATCAAATACCCATATTCGTGTGAAAATACTGCTAGCACACTACGTGTAAGCGACTCGAGTGATACTCTCGTCTTTTCATAAGGGCGGAAGTGTAATAAACCGCGAAGAGTATATAATTAAATTTTTTATAATGTCTCGATCTACGCAGATCAAATGTAACCCGATCTGTCTGATGACTGTTCTCCGGATAATTATATAAAATTAAGAGTAGCCACCCCAAATAAGGCGCCCTAGAAATGGGAAATCATGAATTTATAGCGAATTTCCGATGTTCACGGAGATCATCTGAGTCATACTGTATCTGAAAATAGCCCCCACTATAGGAAAACCATCGATTAAGCTCGGAAAAACCTACGCGGAAATATTCTGCGCGGCAAATACAGCGCGACAATGGGAAGAACGAACGCTTAAATAGACCTGGAGCGAAAGCTCCGGAGGCTAGTCGACCATCCAGTGATCAAGAGCACGGACGAATCTCTGCTCGTGACCTACTCATTCTATCTCAACCAGTGCTGCATACGGGGAACCGCCGCTTACGAGACGATTATCACGAATCCAACCTCATCCGAAAGTTCGGAAAAGCAAGAGAGCTGAGAGCAACCACCGACTCAAAGCCAGACGCTGCAGCCGCTGACACCTCGCAACCGCTCGACGCTAACCCAGAGCGTCTATTCTTGGAAGCATTGCTGGAGCATCAGAGGGACAACTCAACGCCTCGTCGAGCCACACGCATGATCAGCGACTTCCCTGCACACATATATACTTACGCACACACGCAAGGTACGGCCTCGTATTCTGTTAGCGCTGCGGGCGTTCACACTCACGTTTGTCTAACACGCATTATATACAGAGGTAATCTCGAAATCCCGCTCTCCTACCCGGTAGGCCATGACCGTGAATACGGTAGCCAAAGGAGAGAATTGTATATAGATTTCTGACTCATAATAAATTTATTAAATTACCGAACACATATTTCCTTTATTCAAAAACCATCACACCTCCAATAATAAATATATAGTTGTGAGCGTCACTATCCCGACGTAACAATACATTAGACAACGCGCACTATTTACATGAAGGAACGCTTTCTATTTACACGGGAAGGGACAGGACCGTTACACTTTTTGTTGCATGATATGAGTGATTTTGTTTTTATTAAGGAGGCAATAGTTATTTGCAGCCAAACGTATTAAAATTATATTATACGCATGCATATATATATATATATATTATATACGATATATATATATATATTCATTATTCCGCATCTTAGCAGAGAAAAATATTATTCTAAAAGTCTATTTTCATTATGTAAATTAAAGTCAAACTTTCAATAATAATGTAAATAATATTCTAGCAGGTTTATTGTGTACGTTTATTACTTTTCCCTTAGTAAAGGTTAATAAGAAATGTGATTATAATGCAATGATTAAAAAGGTATTTCTAATTAGTTCAACAAATAATTATGTTAATATATGTGTCTTCTTTTACCTCGTAAATGAGTGAATCACAGACACTGAAAGAACATGATGCTTATACATGAAGCTGAATAACTTGAAATTTTCATCTATCTATATCAATATGAATGCGTAAACATCTTTGCTTGAAGGATCTATTGGACAGACTACCATTTCTTTAGTGTTTCTTCTCTATACCTTCGATTTTACATAAATTTCAATTTTAATATAGCAAAAGAAAGTTATGATATCAATAAAGAAATTGGCAAGTTTTTGTTATAAGAAGCAATTGAGTTGATATAAATAAATAATTGTTTAAATCGGAGAAGGATTATAAATATATATGTATTCATCATTATAAATATTCGACCAAATTGTGACATGTGAAAAGGTGGATAGCCTGTGAAAAGATACTGTCGGTAGAATTGTCGGAATAACTGCGATCGCCGCCACGTCCTGCGCATTTCCAGCTGACGTTTAATGACTGATCACTCTTACGCCGTATTTAGTGTGGGAGATTAGGTCACCGTACTTCCGGTAAATAGAGCGTTCCGTGACCGATCACAAACATGCGCAAAGCATAGCACTAATTCGATATTATTCAAAGTTGAATAGTATCCGAGTGTACATATAGGAATGATGTTCTTACATGACATTATCACATGAAAAATGTGCCCATAATATAATACAGGATTGTTTCGCATTATGAAAACTTTTTCGATTATTTATGGAAGCAACGAGCGGATGTACAATCTACTCTACTTAGTAATTCAGTAAATTGCTATCCTTATTTCATGAAAAATCTATGTCCAAGACGATCATTTGCAATTAAATATAAGATTTAATTCATACAAAAAATCGATCCCACATTTAAAAAGAACAGTAACAAATTCTAGCATGTAGAACGCAATTTTTTTTATGGAAAAACTTGCCGTCCCGCCCTATAATAAATACCGATGGGTACTATCTTAAAATTGTGCATGGTTATCCAAAGTAATTTGTTGTTAACAAAACACTGTTAGAAAATCCCGTATCGGATTTTTCATTCTATATGTATTTACTACTATTCTTAACCAATTTTTGAAGAATTCAAACTTCATCTTGTAATCATTGTAAACACAATTTTTGGTTATTTGTATTTGTATGTATGTTTCATAAATGTATGTTATTATTATCGAATGGTTACAAGATGTTAAAGTTCGGAAATCAATCAAGCTAAAAAATATTAAATTAACATTTATGTTTATATTTTAGTTTTATATCCATACTTAATAAAAAAAATTGAACTACAATTTTTCTTTGAGGCTATCGTTCTCACAGTTTAACATAATATTATATTATACATAAATATTATATATAAACATATATTATAAGTATATTAAAAATTTTATGAGATTGTTGATTACACTGACATTTAGTAGTTCATCGATTATCTATGATAGGACGGGACGGCAAGTTTTTCCATAAAAAAAATTGCGTTCTACATGCTAGAATTTGTTACTGTTCATTTTAAATGTGGGATCGATTTTTTGTATGAATTAAATCTCATATTTAATTGCAAATGATCGTCTTGGACATAGATTTTTCATGAAATAAGGATAGCAATTTACTGAATTACTACGTAGAGTAGATTGTACATCCGCTCGTTGCTTCCATAAATAATCGAAAAAGTTTTCATAATGCGAAACAATCCTGTATTTTATTATGGGCACATTTTTCATGTGATAATGTCATGTAAGAACATCATTCCTATATGTACACTCGGATACTATTCAACTTTGAATAATATCGAATTAGTGCTATGCTTTGCGCATGTTTGTGATCGGTCACGGAACGCTCTATTTACCGGAAGTACGGTGACGTAATCTCCCACACTAAATACGGCGTAAGAGTGATCAGTCATTAAACGTCAGCTGGAAATGCGCAGGACGTGGCGGCGATCGCAGTTATTCCGACAATTCTACCGACAGTATCTTTTCACAGGCTATCCACCTTTTCACTTGTCACAATTTTGTCGAGTGTTTATAATGATGAATACATATATATTTATAATCCTTCTCCGATTTAAACAATTATTTATTTATATCAACTCAATTGCTTCTTATAACAAAAACTTGCCAATTTCTTTATTGATATCATAACTTTCTTTTGCTATATTAAAATTGAAATTTATGTAAAATCGAAGGTATAGAGAAGAAACACTAAAGAAATGGTAGTCTGTCCAACAGATCCTTCAAGCAAAGATGTTTAAGCATTCATATTGATATAGATAGATGAAAATTTCAAGTTATTCATCTTCATGTATAAGCATCATGTTCTTTCAGTGTCTGTGATTCACTCATTTACGAGGTAAAAGAAGACACATATATTAACATAATTATTTGTTGAACTAATTAGAAATACCTTATTAATCATTGCATTATAATCACATTTCTTATTAACCTTTACTAAGGGCAAAGTAATAAACGTACACAATAAACCTGCTAGAATATTATTTACATTATTATTGAAAGTTTGACTTTAATTTACATAATGAAAATAGACTTTTAGAATAAGCACTCTGAATTTTCACCACATAAGGGATATCGAGAGTTTAAAAATTAACTTTGATTAATATAATGAAATAACTGTATAGATAGAGAAAATACTTAGAATTTTTGTGACATTGAGATATTAAGAGTTGCAAAATTAATCTTCAAGTTTTACATGAAGAAACGACCTTATACTTGCCAGCCTTTTACCTTGAAAAGGTTTTTTTTGGGGGGGGGGGGAGATTTCACTACTTTTAAAAAGTATGTAATACCTAAATTACAGAGAATAGTTAACATCAACTGAATAAGTTATAAATTTAAAAATTAATGTGTATATGCTCACTGAAGATGGCCGCGGCAGTGGTACTAGTATTTGTCACTAGCGCCCTAGTTCTGAAAGTGTGCGCGCGTGCTCAGTCTGTGGCGTCGGTAAATCGCTCTTTAGTCCTGGGGTTATCGACGTTACGTCTGCTATACCGTCAGTGTTTAACCTCTCGCGTGATTAACTTTGTCGCTGCTAAAGTATTTTAAAATTGTTGCTACGGGATCGAAACTCGTACTCAGGAGCAACTGTGGATGGACAGCTACTCCGAGGAGTGATTACTTTTGGGACTTGTACACTGTGGTGATGGGAAACTTGTGCTTTCCCTTGGTCGATCATTACTGTTTGGAGTCAGATAAGTAATTTTTTTTTTATTTAAATTATTCAGACTTTTTGTTGATTTAAAGCACCGGTGCTTTGTTCAAAGAATTTTGACTTTTTGTTTTCAGGTCACTGGGTTAATGCTGCTTCGAAATTTGTGTGTTACGTCTTAAGAAGATTTTGACGTCTCCCCTGGAATGGCATGCCGAAGCTAGTGCACAAGTTTTCGCTAAAGTTTTTTGTAGTGAGAAGAACAACAGTGTTGTAGAGTGTTTTAATAAACATATTTAATTAATTTACATGATTTGACCAGTGCTTTTGACTTTTTGTAGTTTTTAAATTATGTATATGTGTGAATAAGTGTAAATAACTATGGTGTTTTTCAATAATTATTGTGTGAATTTGTGGATCTCAAGTGTGATTTGTCGAGAGCAAGCAAAAAATGTTATAGTTATTTTCACTTTTTTTCCTACACATAATAATTTAATAGTAATTCACATGATAATATAATTCACATAATATATATGTTAATTCACATAATAATTTAATTTATGTTAAAGTGTTTTGTGTTGTTTGGCTCTGTTTCCCTGGATTTGAATGGACTTATTGGTGTATGTTTATGTCAGACCTATCTGATTGAGTTCGTGTTTTGGAGCAAACGCCGTATCTTTCAGATTGCTCTTCCTGGGTTCGACTAAGTTTTGATGTGTAAATAGTGGATCTCAATAATTGTGCACATTGAATTTAGTTTGTGTGTTGGCTTAATTATTTGTTTTATTGTCTATGGAATTGATAATGACTTTTGCCGACCAAGTTTGGTTTGTGCATGAATAGAGGAATACTTATGAACTCAGTGCTTCGTGCAAGTGCGTTGCTTTAATTTTTTTAAATTATAGTTTGAAACTTTTATTTGTGGGTCCAATATGGGATATTAATAATGCTTTTGGGGTGCCTGTCTATTAAGTTAACTATTTGCTTGTTTTGTTATTTGACAGACTCCTATGCTAAACTACTCTGTGGTACGTTAAACTATTTATATTGAGTTTGGGGTATTTGAAAAAGGCATTGGAAGTGCAAACTGTGAATCTTTCAACGTCTTTTATCTTGGTACACTGTGTTGAATTACGTTCAATGTTTTCTATTATTATTTACACTCTGTATTATAGCTGACAACCTAATTTACTTTCATCGTTAAATATTTATTCATCACAGCCATAAAATTGATATATACTGAATTTACTGCTAAAACATAATATCAAAGAAAGTATAAAATATATATATAATATCAACTTCCATTTGGTCCCAGGAAATTCTGTATAAATTTTCTTTGATTCTTGGACGATGAAAATACAACACTTTCACTAGCTTCTCATCAGGATCCCTTTCGACGAATAGCCTGAGAGTCTACCTCCCAGGAAACGATAGGAAAAGTTATGAATTATTCATTTACACTTAAACAACTTAGAAACTTTCATGCATGAGCGATGCATATTCTTGACACTTCACTAGCTTCTCACAATACAAGACAATTTTTTCCTTATATAAACTGAATATTCTCTGAACCAACAAAATAAAACACTTTCACTAGCTATTCATAAGAATCCCTTTTGACGAACAGCCTGAGAGTCTACCTCCCAGTAGACGATAGGAAAAGTTATGAACTATTCATATACACTTAAACAACTTAGAATCTTTCATGTATGAACGATGCATATTCCTGACACTTCACTAGCTTCTCACAATATAAAATAATTTTTAGGCACGACCGCAAGGCGGGAATGCCTTATAGTTTCACCATCGTAAAAATTGTAATCAGCGATATCTCAGCCAATTGTCGACCAATCGGGCTGAAAATTTAGGAGCATACAACTCTTATATGTACAAAAAAACGTTTTTTTTCTTTTCTCGATTACCGATATATTGTTGAAATGGTAGCTCTTTATGCTTAATTCTACAAACGGTTTTTTGATCATAACTCAAATTCTAAGCATTTTACACAAAAAAGTTAAACGGAAATGTTGTACATCTCAAAAGAACACAACTTTTTCCTATTAACATGAACACTCGAAAATGCTTAGAGTTCAAATTAAGAAGCTAAAATCGAATTTTTTACATTAAAATAGTTCGTTTTTCATAATAAAACTTTTTACGCATATGTTTTACAGAAAAACGTTCAACATATAAGTTATAGATATTTTAAAAATACAATTTTTTACCGGAATAATTATACGCTTAGAATGATTCAATATTTTATAAAACCCCAAAACTGATTTTTTTTTAAATAAAAATTTTAGTTTATCTCGATTATCTCTGCGAAATTAACTCCAATCGAGCTAAATTTTTTTTTACAAACTCGAACTATGCTAATATCGTGACAGAAGGAAATTGGACTTAATCCCATTCATACAAAAAATATGCGAACATGTTTTAGAATTTCGAAAAACGGTTTTTTGGTCATAACTCAAATTCTAAGCATTTTACACAAAAAAGTTAAATGTAAATGTTGTAAATCTTTAAAAAATACAACTTTTTCCTATTTACATAAATAATCGAAAATGCTTAGAATTCAAGTTAACAAGCCAAAATCGAATTTTAATACTAAAATAATTCGTTTTTCAAAATAAAACTTTTCAGGTATGTGTTTTACATAAAAATACTCAAGATAAAACTTATAGATATTTCGAAAATACAATTTTTTACCGGAATAATTATACGCTTAGAATGATTTAACACATTATAAAACTAAAAAAACTGAATATTTAAAGAAAAATTTCAGTTGGCCACGATTATCTCTGCGAAATTAATTACAATCAATCCAAATTTTTTTTTATAAACTCTTTCTACATTGATATCACGACAGAATAAATTTGGGCTCAATCCCATTTATACAAAAAAACCAGGTGAGCGCGAAACACAAACGTAGGGATACCAGGTGAGCGCGAAGCGCGAACGTAGGGGGATCAGGTGAGCGCGAAGCGCGAACAGTGGGCGAGCGCGAAGCGCGAGCGTCGGTCGTGCCTTAAATGCCTTAAACGCTTCGCGCGTTTCGTTTCGCGTTTTGCATGCCTTGCATCGCGGAGCGATGCAAGGCGGGGCAAGCCACGGAGGTCTTTCGGCCCGCAGGGCCGAAAACCGACTGTGGCGCGCTAGTTTCCTTATATAAACTGAATATTCTCTGAACCAAGAAAATAAAACACTTTTACTATCTATTCATAAGAATTCTTTTCGACGTACTGCCTCAGAGTCTATCTCCCAGGGGACGATAGGAAAAGTTAACATAAGCATTTCCACAATTGTAGAAACTTTCTTGCGTGGAGGATTGAATATAATCGTAACAATCAACCAACTTGTCACATCACAAGAAAATTATATAAACTGGAAATTCTGTATAAATTTTCTTTGATTCTTGGATAATGAAAATACAACACTTTCACTAGCTTCTCATCAAGATCCCTTTCGACGAATAGCCTGAGAGTCTACCTCCCAGGAGACGATAGAAAAAATTACACATCCACTTCAAGAATGTAGAACCTTGCTTGGAAGGTGAACCCAGGAGACGATAGAAAAAGTTACATATTCACTTCAACAACGTAAACTTTCTTGAAAGATGAATTCTTAACACTTTACTAGCTGTCACATCACAGAATAGTTATTTCTTTATATAATCTAATAGTAAAAAAACCTGAAAAATAAAAGGATATATTTTAACAAAGAATCAGTTCATGAATCTTTCATGTATTGTATATAATTTTAGACATTTACTTTTTAGCACTTTTTTCAACTTCACATAATAATTGTTTGGATAATACTTTTCATAAGTTTATTCTCGTTTAAAATAACACAATCACTTTCTGCATACATATTTTTTCAACTAAATGTCCGTCTAAGTATATTGATGGCTGGGCTTCAGACCACGAGTCTCACAATTTTCCTTATTATTTCAACTGAATGTCCGTCTAAGTATTAAGATAGCTGGCCTTCAAACCACGAGTCTCACATTTTTCCTTATTTTCACAAAGTTTACAGGTATTATTATTATAATATACAGATTAAACGGCATAACCTGTTCAAATAATTTAATACACAAATTATCACCAATACAACACTAAAAATCATTTAGTGATGGATTGCATTCGAAACAATCCTCACACATAGCTTTAATTTAGAATTTATATCACTAATCACTATGCTGAGTTACGCTGTAATCTATTAAACTTGAACTATCTTTCAATTTAATCTTGTGAACATATCAACATTTTGAATATAAAAAGACACTATCACTATTCTTCGTAAGTAGCAAAAAAAGATTATGCTATTTATGAATGAAAGTTTAACAGTTGACCTCGGCAGCTGTATTTGGTTTTTCAAAAGTTTCAATATTATAGTTTTAATTTTAGACATTTACTTTTTAGCAATTTTTCAACTTCACATAATAATTGTTTGGATAATACTTTTCATAATTTTATTCTCGTTTAAAATAACACAATCACTTTCTGTATACAACTTATAATAAGTTCACTTTTTAACACTTTTTTATGGTACATTTCATCCGATCTGGATAGAGAAAAAGTCTATAATTCACAGCAAGAGGTGGATAGTCCTCCATAAGGAGACGATCCTCCATAAAAAACAATCCTTCACACTAGTAGATGAATTACTTATTATCAAAATAAAAATCTTTCGCTTGCACCAGATATTCTGCTAACTTAATAAATATTCTTACTTCACAGCATAATAAATACTGCAAATCATAAATATTTATAATTCAAACTTTTTTCAATGACAATATAACCTCCCAAAAGTATCTGAAAAAGAAAAGAGAACATTTAAACAAAGTATCAGTTCACGAAACCTTGATTTATATTGTATATTAATAAATCACAATCATAACACTAAATACTTATCTAATCTAATTATACACTATTAATCATGTCGATCATTATGAACGAAATTGACTTATTTCTCACTGTTTTTAAATGACACTATTTTAAAATATTAAACTTATGATATATTTCGCACTATCACAATATTTTATAATAATATGTTAAATTATTAATTAAAATATTTACGTTGATTATTATAAACATAAACAATGTTTCACCATGAAACATCGTCTGCATCTGCTCAGCATGTACAAGTAGATCTATATTGATGCATGGTGTGCTATATATTATTACGGAAATACGTAGGGCTGACGTAACCGGAAGAATTGTTCAGTTTTCATTCTTCTCTCTTGATGAGAATCGAGTGGCTCGAACTTTCACTTTACAATATCTGTTGATAGAAGCATTTTCAGAAAATGTGACCCTGATGTGATTTTGTTAGTTTCGTCTCAAGCTTTCGTTTGAGTATTTCTATGTGACAAATAATACTGTCAAAGTGAAGAAAACCGTAAGTCGAGTTTCCAACAATGCCTATGAGATGTATATAGGGTCTGGCTAGCGCCCGACGGCGGCGTACGTACTCACGTACCTTATACTTGCCATCGTGGCGCTACCGCGCCCCTTGATCATTCAGCTTAACGCTTCCATTGCAAAAATAACACATATTTCATTGCTCTTTGTCTGTTAACTTTCCTGTATTCATTTTACTACAATTATTTTGTTTGATTAATTTAATATTTCTTATGACAGTTATCAACGCTCAATTAATAGAAGCTGGTAATAACGGCGAAGCGGCTACTGCAGAAGACAATTTTCTACCTATAGGGCATTATCGTGCTTCTGATAACATGGTAGGATATTTCATTATTATTAGCGTACCTTTCAAAAAACCGTTAAAATCGTTAACTTCAATATATTTACTTGAAAGAAATATTATTGAAACAACATTTCTGGAGATATTATCACGCGTTTTGTAACTAATTTAATTAATATTATGAATTAATATTATTAATTTTGAAATTATTTTTATTGTTCTGATAGTAATTATGTAATAAAATAAATTCCAGGTGTCAATAGGACGGGGGGAGAGACGCTCACGAGGTGTTTACGACAACATAATGGCTTCGAGGACTCCTCTACAATTCGCAGGCAATGCTGTAATGGCTGTATTTGGCGAAGAAATTCTGTTAAAGAGTACGGTAACTGGCAGAGTGAGCGGTCGTTCCAAGGCACAGTTACTAAAAACTAGCAAAGAGGGAGAAAAAGAATTATCGTTTCAGCCATTAGATCCAACTAAATTGTCGGCATGTGAAGGTAAAGATAATAAGTAATCAACAATTACAAAAGCCTATTAATTGTTCAATTATTATGTTTTATTTTTATAGATTTTTTTACAAAATGGATAAAGGAAAAATATTCCAAAATTATAATGGCAAAAGAAACAGTGGAAAAAAGACATCAGCGGCAATGAAGCTAAAGAAATTAGTCAATTTAGGTCTTACGTGACGAAAAAAATTTCTTATTTAAAACGTCCTGCTCCAACGGACAAAAAGCGTAGCAAAAAAGGTATTAATTAAATAGTATTATGTACAATTTACTTAAAGAAATATTTAAAACTTAGTTCTTTAAAAATAGATATGTATTTAATTTTATATAGATTCTGAAGATGACGATTTCTCAGAAATTTCCGATGAGGAACCATTAAAAGACGAAAGTTCAATAGTAGAGATATTAGATAAAAGGTCTTCTAAACCAAAGCATTCTACTCCGGCGGACAAAAAGCGTCGTACAAAACCAGGTATTAATTAAACAGAATTATGTAGAATTAATTAAAATATAAAAAATTTTGTTCGTTAAAAATAGACATTTATTTAATTTTATACAGATTCGAAAAATGACAATCTCTCAAAAATCGATCAGGAGGAATTAAAAGACGGAGATTCATCAGAATATATTTTCATTAAAACATCTTCAAAACCATGTTCTCGCATAGAGGAAAAGTCTCGTAAAGAACTAGGTAATTAAATAGATAATATTATGTTTAATTTCCTTTGTAGAAAAGATGGATTTATATCGATAACATGTTTTTATCTTCTTGAATACAAAACCTAAATTTCAATTTTTGCAATAATTTAAGTTGATAAGTTGATAAAGCTTAATGCAGACCGATAAAACTCAGTAGTGGATTATAATCAAAATGAATAGACTTAATACAATCATGAAATTTTATCGATTGAAAATCTAGTTTTTCACGTAGACTTAATCGACTTTTATCGATTTATATTGCTTTGTATCACATTTTATTCGATTTACATTGCATTGTATTATTTTTTATCGAATTCTAATGCTACAGGTGTACTTAAGATTTAAAATTTAAATTAATAGAAATCTTATTGGTTTCAATGGTAAATCTTATCAAAATCTATTGACCTCAATCGATATTTTCTAGCAAATTACTTAAAAAAAATAAAATACGAAACTTTGTTCTTTTAAAATATACATTTGTTTTCTGTTGCAGAGGATGTTCTTTCTGAAATCAGCGTGGAAGAAATTAATTCTGATAAACATGGAGAGGCTGGAGACCAAATTAATAGCCAACGCTTAAAAATAGTTGAAGTATTAGTTCACGCACCGATGGATTTTGTAACTAAGGAAGGTGTTGATAATGACATTGATCCATTAGAAGCTCACCGAAAAAGTCCGGTCAGCAGTATTGGTGAGTTTTCACCCTACGATTTAGATAGTACAGCTACATCAACAATAGAAAGGGAGGAAGAAAAGTCACCTAGTGCTCTTGTAATTGATGAGTCAAAAATGTAATTTATTTTATTATTTTGCGACGCAGCAATAAATATTGCTGCGTCGTGATTACTTATTGCGGCCAGCTGACTCACTCTCGGCACACTGACAGGCCATGGAACGGAGCCAGCGCTCGGTGGAGCTCGCAGGAGTTGCCTCTAACCGACCGCGAGCGGAGCGCAGGATGTGAGCTCTCGAGTCACACCTGCGCAGCACGTTGGCGCTCGGGAGGGGGCACGGCAGGAAACGAGACAGCGGCGCGCACACGGTTACATGCATGCGGCTGCGTGTAGAGGGGCGGGCGTGAGTGTGAGCGTGAGAGAGAGAGAGAGAAAGAGTCAGCGTGTGCGGGAGAGAGAAGTTTGCGAGAGTGGGAGATGAGCGTGTGCTGGATGAAGCGAGAGAGTATGCGGCGCGGGAGAGCGTTCTTCATTATCGGCCGTATTGATTGATCGAGAGGGCGCCTGCTCCCGGGCGATCGATATATGCTCAATATAGAGGTTTTCTATTTACAGGAGTATAGGGGAATAGAGGGATAGTGAGATAACGTTTCGTTTCCACTATCGACTAGCATGAAACATTAAGGTTGTTTTCCAACTAATTCTTTAAGCTATTCTATGGATTTTGAAATTAGCACGGCTGTTTAGTTCTATATTGAGCGAGCCACCTTACGGTTATCGATATTGATTAATTGATTAAGATCAATAAAGAGGGCGCGGAATTTACATATTGATGAATGATATAGAGGGCGGTAATTGATTTATTAGCCAATGGGAAAATTAGCAATAGAAAAAGAGGGCGCTGGGAAATTTCATAGATGAGTGACGAATTAGTAGTGGTGTTTAAATAGGCCAATTGCGAATTTTGGAGGTTTCTAGGACCAATGGAAATTTGCCAGCCAGGACGACGCTCCCGGGAGGAAGGAGGCGAGGTGGGAAAATCGCGGCTTCTTCCCCGAGCGGAGCGTCGTCCTCGTTCACACTGTTCCTGGATTTCTGGCTGATTAGTCTTTCTTCTCTATTCAGTGCTTAATCAGAAACCTCGTGCGAATTTCTCGACGCCATCTTACTATCTTGGAGGATTTTTGATTCCCGGATCCGTGGAATTATAATCTGGATTTTGTTGGAGGCTTGGTGGCAGTATTTGGGTTATTGTTCTCTCATTGGTGAAAATAGTGGTAAGATATTAATATAAATATTTATACGTATTTTCTTTTGGTGGTTTGTAGTTGAGAAATAGTAGGTAGTGGCAATTTTTCCCTTTTACAGATTCGATAGATAATTTCGGGTTTTCAGTTGGAAGTTGGCCGTTGTTCCCTTTTTGAACTATAAATGTAGAGTCACCGTAGAGGAATTTCGCGGCCCTTTCCCTTTTCTGGCAACTCCAGCACCAGTTACCATGGATTTAGTTATTCGGCCGCTGGCCCATGTTTTACTTAAAATCATAACTGATATGTTTGCCTTCATGAATTTGTAACAGGGGCTTTATAATATATTAGAGTTTATGTGTTAATTCTAATTTTCTTTGTTTTATTATTTATCTCATCAGCCCTATTGCTACCGAAATCTCCCTGCGTGTACCCGTTTTCCGTTTTTCAGGACTCTGGACTCCGAGAGTGAGAAGCTGCCGTTAAATAAATTATTTTTGTACACTAACTGGTATCCTCGAGCGGGAGAGGCAATTTCCACGTTACAATTTATAGTTTATTTAACTTCATTATATTAAGGTTTTCATAATAAATTTCATAATAGAATGGATAGAAACCGTTTTCATTTCAATAATAAATATAATCCACATGCGTAATTTTTATGATGATTACTTCTAATAATCAATTGATTCAATAGGGGTTTGTAGGGGAACATTGATGTAAATCGATAAGATGATTTCTTACTAATTTCAATGGTAAATGTTAATTCTATTTTTGGTATTATTATCCGAACAAATGGAATTCAATTGTCTAATTTTATCATTAATAATCTTTATTTACCTCTAAATTATTAGTAATTTTACATTAGAACACGATTTCTTTAGAAGTGAGAAGCAAATATTAAAATTTTGATTATAATTTATTGAAGCCATATAAATCCATACAATTATTCATACATTGAAAGTAAGTATAATTACTATTATACAGGCCAAATTAAAATATAATTATGTTAATTAAATTCGATACGGAGCAATTAATTTTAATTCAATACGGTGCTAAAAAAAAGGTTAAAACTGTTTCAATGTTGCACTGTGAAATATTACAATTAAATCGATTAAAATTGATAAAGTGCAATTGATTTTAATACCGATAGTTAAGAGTCTTTCATTTCCTCACATTTAATTGGATAATAATCAAAAAAAGACTGAAGTTAATTAAAAGCAATTAATTCTAATAGAAAAGTTATTTGTATTAATCTATATATCTTTATTTACATTAAATCAAATAAAAATGAATTCATACAATTAATTCATACATGCCACAGTATATAAGAAATTATTAATTGTGATTCATATATTAACAATAAGAGTGGATTTGATTGGACGCGATTATATAAATATCTTCCACGTCCTGTAGATGAGCATTAACGGTATTACAAACCATTAAAATCGATTAAATCAATTAATAATCGATCCTGGGACTAATTCTTGTACCCAATTTATACATTTACAATGAGTAAAAGCGGATTAAATATTAAACTGGATTGATTGAAATTGAATATAATATCAATATTATTTATTAAAAGCGATTGACGATAAAGTGGTACAAAACGATTTTAATAATTTACATTTATCGATTTTAAAAGTAATATCCAAATCGTAGATTAAAAACCATTAACTCATAATGGGTGTTAATCGGTTTTAATTAATACTATTCAATAGCATTTAATCGTAACATTAAAAAAGAATATTAAAAGCAATTAAAGTATGATTATTATTCATCGACTTTAATTAATTCCATTGAATAGATTTTAATCTAGAGAAAGATTAAATAATCCATTTTAATCACCAAATTAGCATACAAGAATTAGTCTGGGGATCGATTAAATTTTTTTAAATCGATTTTAATCTACCATTTCCAGCAGAGGGAAGAAGCAATGCGTAGTGAGGAATTGGACAGTCGCAACTCTTATGTGCGAGGAATGGAAACCTATGTGCGAACCCTCCTGCTTGCCTTGGCCGACGACTTACGCAAACCAATGCGTAGTGGGGACTTTGAAATTTGCAGGGCTAGGAAGAAGCAATGCGTAGTGAGGAATTCGACAATCGCGACCCTTATGTGCGAGCAGTGGAAACCTATGTGCGAACCCTCCTGCTTCCCTTGACCAACGTCTTACGCAAACCAATGCGTAGTGGGGACTTTGAAATTTGCAGGGCTAGGAAGAAGCAATGCGTAGTCAGAAAGCAATGCGTAGTGAGGACATGGGCATTCGCAACTCTTATGTGCCATGGCCCATCTCCAATGTGCGAGGAGCGGAAACCTATATGCGACCAGCCCCATCCAGCGTGCCTTGATCGACGACTTCAGCTAACCAATGCGTCAGATACGGAATCTCCCGGATAAAGCAATGCGTAGCGGGGACATTGACAATGCCAAGAAGCCGATAGCTGAACTCTTATGTGCGAGCGGCCGACACATAGCACATGAGAACCAATGCGTAGTGGAAATTGCGGGTACTCGGTGATATTACTACGTAATAGCGACATTAGCAATGGCGAGATGCCGATAAAATTCATCTTCTGAGGTCCTCATGGTGTCAGTCACGCAGACGATCCTATACATATGACGGGGTATGCTCGCTGCGTCCCTCGTGCTACGTGTCAGGCACTCGACTGCTATGATTGAGAGCCGAGTGAACGTCCTTGTTAGTTGTTGTGTGGGAATCTCGTTAAACCACTCGGGCACGGCCGCCGGAATCCGCGTATCTTCGGCGGAGCTACGACCGTTGAATCAGCCCTCGAAGTTGGCACGGGGAGGTAGTTAGAAACATACCATCTCGGTCGAGTCTTTTCATCGGCGAGGAAACACTACCACCAGCTTCCTTCTATCAGAGGAGAGCGCACTTGGAAAAATTATGTGTTAGCCGGTCGAAGTTGTCTTGAAATCATCTCCGCCCCACGCCCATCGGCCAACCTAGCGTTATCACCCATTCCTTTTTTAGGGGAATGGGCCGGGTCTCTTCCCTGGGCTTACTGGGTGGGAGAGACATCTCAACAACTATAGCTAAAGGATACCTGTTTCGCCACTCGGGATAATCTCTTGGGTTTTGCCCAGTGCCCACGGGGAACCACGTGGAGGCCAGGTCCCTGGATCCCGCCCGGATCCAAACAGAAGACGTCGAAAAGAGAGAAAACCTAGAGCTGGAAAATAGCGGTGAAATTCACCTCCGAGCTCGAGAAGCTAAGTTGGTGGAGCACCGGGTAAAATAGTCGGTGCTCCGAAGAAACAAGGGCTAAAGTATGCCGCCTAAGCAAAGCTATTCCAGGTAGTGTGCCAGCGAAGCCGCTTTAAGCGGGACCAGGCCGACACCCCGTTTCACTCCGCCTCAATGGCGACTATTTTTAATTCGAATCTGAAAAGGAGAGAGAAAACCCGGTTCCGCGGGAAGCGGGTCCGGGGGGATAGGGGATGATGATAGGGCGAGGAAATGGGAGGGAAGTTCGCCAGTGACTCCTTTTCGCTTCCCCCGTAGGGTACTAGGCCCAGCAACTGCGGCAAAGTATGAGTTTGGCTCGGTCCGGCTACGCTAAGAAAGTTGGCCCATTCCAACGCATCGGCCGTACAATCCGTCCCGAAGGAGGCAACGTCGCCAATGCGCCTTCGAGCAGCAATATTCTCCATGCTGAGTCGAGCCGTTTGTGGAGGACTAGAAACTCCACGAACGCAAGCCACTTTTATTTTTACGCGCTTCGCCGAAACTGGTACCGAAGAACGGCCAGTCCCCTCTCCGGTCCGCCAAGAGAGGGCCCATTTTCACTGGGGGTAGTTAGGGACAAATATTGTTCAGCAGTGACTACTGTCCAAGCCGAGATGGCCCACTCAGATCGTCACTAGGGATACCTACCATCCTGTGGCATACTCCCCCCTGAATTAACAGGGCTTTTACTGGCTACCCGCCATCTGCCGAGACCACCCGAAAGGAGAACGTTCTTGGAAAAATTATTGTGCCCATTGGCGTGCCAAGCTTTTAATTCTAGTTAGGTCTACTGGGAGGCGAAGCCCCTCTGAGAACGTAGCTAGTATTAATTTTTGGCTGGGACGAATGCTTTAGCAGGCAAGGCGCGGGAGGGTTTTTTCTCCCGCTCCTCGCCTCCCACGGGGAAACACGAGGCGGCGCATTCGCTGGATCCCGCCTGGATCCACACATTTGGCAAGTGTATTTGTTTGGGGTAAAGAGAAGTAGTGGAGATAGAAGAAGTGTATTTGTTTTCGCGAGTGCAGTGTCCGGTCAGACCGGGGATCTGCCAACGGGTTGTTTGCGTATATTATAGGCGTAGTCGAAGTCTCTCTGGTTTACCAGGAATCGGACTACGCATGCTGTTTGTGTTGTCTGGGTGCTAGCTTAGTGAGTAAGTTTATAATGTGTAGATTTGCCATTCAGCGAGGTTAGTCGGAATCTGACGTCGATTCCGCCTCGTCCTCCGGGACTTCGTCATTCAGGGGTGGTGGAGTTCTTGTGGCGGCTGTTTTTGCCTGTAGTGCCTCTTTGCAGAAGCGGGTTAGGAGCTTGAAGAACTCTTGGCTATTTGTAAATGCCTGTGGAGTCTCGGGCCAGCCGGTGTTTTCCTCCGCGGCAAGCCTTTCTCGAATTTCGGAGTTTATTGGACAGTCTAGAAGAAAGTGAAGAGACGTATCCCGGTTCCCGCACACACAGTCCTCACGGTCTAAGAGTCCCAACGATTTGAGTTTCGCTTGGAAGTTCCCATGACCTGTGAGTACCTGCGTGACATAGAACCCCGGCCTTATCCACGGAGCCTCCAATCTTCTTCTGACGTCCGGAAGAAATAAATAGGCATTACGACCTATGGGGGAAGAGTCCCATTGGTCTTGCCATCTGATGAGGGCCGCCTCCTCAATCAACGTTCTCGTGTTCCCGGAATTTGGCGCTATCGTGATGTTACCGATCTTGCCCTCTCTGCCGTTTTCGATGTTGTGCAGGGCAAGACGCTTTTCGAGAAGGATGTTGATCGGTAGGGTGCCAGAGATTACGCACAGCGACTCGTGAGACGCTAAGCGGTAGGCGTATGTTGCGGCGATGAGGGATGTTAACTGCGCGCTTGTGAGAACTCTACGGTCCGTTTCCCATATCTTGTCCACCCAAGCCGGTGCGGCGTAAGTGATTGTGCGTAAGAAGACCGCCGAGTAGAGCGTCCTAATCGTTTGTAGATTTAAACCCCAGGTGTCTTTCGCAACGCGAGCTAACTTATGCGACAGGGGGAGTATCTTATTTCGAAGATACTTGCAGTACGACGTGAAACGCATGTCCTTATCTATCTTAACACCTAGGTATTTATCTACGCTTTTTGTCGGGATGTTCTTCTCTCTAATCTTTATTAGGGGGCCTCTCTTGTCCACCTGGGGTTTTCTAGGCCTCTGATGTTTCCTTTTCCGATCCGGACGAAATTTGACCGGAGCGCTCACATCCTGGGCGTCAGACTTGAGGAAAATTGCCTCCTTCTTCTGCTGAGAAATCTCCAGTTTGTGTTTCACGCTCCAATCATGGATGGAATTGGTCACATATTGGCCTTGTTTCTCTATCCCGGAGCGGGAGTTAGATTCTATTAGAACAATTAAGTCATCTGCGTAAGCGATGAACTTAACATTGTTCAGCTCGAGAAGTTTTAGGAGTGGGATGATCCAGTCGGACGGGCCAAGGACTGACCCTTGCGGGCAGCCTCGTTTCGACTCCCTGGCCACTCTTCGGTCTCCCCAAGACAACGAGACAGTGCGATCCTCGAAATAATTCTTCTTAACCTGATAGAGGTTCTTTGGGATTCCCGCTTCTTTCAAGCGGTGAAGTACGACGGGATGGAGGACACTGTCAAACGCTGCCTTGTAGTCGTAAAGGATAACTAGTACGTATCTATGGGTGGAGTTCTCTACTATTTGCCGGAGTGCCTGGATTGCGTCCGTCGTTGAGCGCCCGGGTAAGAACCCGAATTGGCTCGGGGACAGGCGATCCAGGTTTAGGGCATTGGTGGTGAGTCGCGCATTGATCAAGGGGCGCGGTAGCGCCACGATGGCAAGTATAAGGTACGTGAGTACGTACGCCGCCGTCGGGCGCTAGCCAGACCCTATATACATCTCATAGGCATTGTTGGAAACTCGACTTACGGTTTTCTTTACTTTGACAGTATTATTTGTCACATAGAAATACTCAAACGAAAGCTTGAGACGAAACTAACAAAATCAGATCAGGGTCACATTTTCTGAAAATGCTTCTATCAACAGATATTGTAAAGTGAAAGTTCGAGCCCCTCGATTCTCATCAAGAGAGAAGAATGAAAACTGAACAATTCGTCCGGTTACGTCAGCCCTACGTATTTCCGTAATAATATATAGCACACCATGCATCAATATAGATCTACTTTGTACATGCTGAGCAGATGCAGACGATGTTTCATGGTGAAACATTGCTTATGTTTATAATAATCAACGTAAATATTTTAATTAATAATTTAACATATTATTATAAAATATTGTGATAGTGCGAAATATATCATAAGTTTAATATTTTAAAACAGTGTCATTTAAAAACAGTGAGAAATAAGTCAATTTCGTTCATAATGATCGACATGATTAATAGTGTATAATTAGATTCGATAAGTATTTAGTGTTATGATTGTGATTTATTAATATACAATATAAATCAAGGTTTCGTGAACTGATACTTTGTTTAAATGTTCTCTTTTCTTTTTCAGATACTTTTGGGAGGTTATATTGCCATTGAAAAAAGTTTGAATTATAAATATTTATGATTTGCAGTATTTATTATACTGTGAAGTAAGAATATTTATTAAGTTAGCAGAATATCTGGTGCAAGCGGAAGATTTTTATTTTGATAATAAGTAATTCATCTCCTAGTGTGAAGGATTGTTTTTTATGGAGGATCGTCTCCTTATGGAGGACTATCCACCTCTTGCTGTGAATTATAGACTTTTTCTCTATCCAGATCGGATGGAATGTACCATAAAAAAGTATTAAAAAGTGAACTTATTATAAGTGTAAAAATAAACTTATTATATGTTTTGCTTAGTTATAAAGAGAACTAGTGATGGCACACAATTTTATAAGCGAAGAATTCTTGTGACATGACAAGCTAGTGAAATTTTCATTTTTTAGTAACGAAGAAAGTTTTTAGTGTTTGCAGTGCATGTTTTTCTATCTCTATTAAGAAGTTACACAACTTTTCATGTTATAAAGCAAAGGAATTCCTGTGAGAAGCTAGTGATGTGCAAAGGATTTTTTCAAGATTTATAATTATTACACAAGTTCAGAAGACAAGTGATTTTTTAAAAGTTTCTCCCAATTTTGAGAGAGCAAGTATACTCAGATTCCAGATGTGACGAGACCTTTTCAAGTTTCACTGGAAGGCATTATACAACTATAAGATTATAAATAATTTTCTTGTTATGTGACAAGCTAGTGAAAGTGTTGTGCTTTTTAAGTATCATTGAAAGTTTTGTTATTAATCTATAATCAAAAGTCAAGTGGTTCCAGATGTAACGAGACTAGCAGCCTCCACCTTTTACTGTCTTATATGTAAAAATAAGTGGTTAATGAGTTTACATAAATAATAAAAATACTAGCTGATTCTACTCCAAAAGAAAATAATAAAAGGTCTCTTGAACTATTTCTGTAGATCTAATAGTTTCTGAATTAAAAATCATAAACTGTTTTTTTTGTCAACTCCAAAATGATTTTTAATTCAGCAACTATTAGGTTTAAAGAAAATGTACAAGAGACCTTTTGTTATTTTCTTTTGGAGTAGAATAAGCTAGTATTTTTTTTATTTATCTAACCCTACGAATAGCAATTTTAAATTTTGACGAACAGGCCAACCAAAGCAAAAATTTTGGTTAATGAGTTTACATAAATAATAGAAATACTAGCTGATTCTACTCCAAAAGAAAGTAACAAAAGGTCTCTTGAACAATTTCTGTAGATCTAATAGTTTCTGAATTAAAAATCGTAAACTGTTTTTTTTGTCAACTCCAAAATGATTTTTAATTCAGAAACTATTAGGTTTAAAGAAAATTTACAAGAGACCTTTTGTTATTTTCTTTTGGAGTAGAATAAGACAGTATTTTTTTTAATTATCTAACCCTACGAATAACAATTTTAAATATTGACGAACAGGCCGACAAAAGCAAAAATTTTTGTTAATGAGTTTACATAAATTATAAAAATACCAGCTGATTCTACTCCAAAAGAAAATACCAAAAGGTCTCTTGAACAATTTCTGTAGATCTAATAGTTTCTAAATTAAAAATCATAAACTGTTTTTTTTGTCAACTCCAAAATGATTTTTAATTCAGAAACTATTAGGTTTAAAGAAAATGTATCAGACACATTTTATTATTTTCTTTTGGAGTAGAATAAGCTAGTATTTTTTTTATTTATCTAACCCTACGAATAACAATTTTAAATTTTGACGAACAGGCCGACAAAAGCAAAAATTTTTGTTAATGAGTTTACATAAATTATAAAAATACTAGCTGATTCTACTCTAAAAGAATATAGTAAAAGGTCTCTTGAACAATTTCTGTAGATCTAATAGTTTCAGAATTAAAAATCGTAAACTGTTTTTTTTTTGTCAACTCCAAAATGATTTTGGAAGAATTCTTTTGACTGGAAGGAGTTTTACTGGAGTTTCACTGAAAGGCATTATTCAACTATAAGATTATAAATAATTTTCTTGTTATGTGACAAGCTAGTGAAAGTGTTGTGCTTTTTAATTAGATAAGTATTTAGTTTTATTTTGATTTATATAAATATACAATGCAAATAATGGATTTGTGAACTGATTCTTTGTTAAAATGTTCTCTTTTATTTTTCAGATTTAACTGGAAGGCATACAACTATCAGATTATAAACAATTTTCTTGGTATGTGAGAAGTTAGTGAAAGTGTTGTGTTCTTTTAAGTATTATTGAAAGTTTTGTTATTATTCAATAAGTTCAGAAGACAAGTGGTTCCAGATGTAACGAGACTTTTCTCAATGAAAAAGCATGTTTAATTAGTATACGGTATAAAGAGAACTTGCGAAGGCACAATTTTACAAGCAAAGAATTCTTGTGACATGACAAGCTGGTGAAATTTTCATTTTTTAGTATCGAAGAAAGTTTTTAGTGTTTGTAGTACATGTTTTTCTATTTTTATTAAGAAGTTACGCAACTGTCATGTTATATTCCTGTGAGAAGCTAGTAATGTGCAAAATATTTTTATAAGATTTATAATTATTGAACAAGTACAGAAGACAAGTGATTTAGAATTTTCACCCAATTTTGAGAGAGCAAGTACACTCAGATTCCAGATGTAACGAGACTTTTTCAGGTTTTACCGGAAGGAATACAACTATCAGATTATACAGAATTTTCTTGTTATGTGACAAGCTAGTGAAAGTGTTGTGTTTGCACCATTTATTTATCATTGAAAGTTTTTACAGATTTGCAGTGGATGTTTTCCTATTTATAATTATACTATAAGTTCAGAAGACAAGTGGTTTAGAATTTGTTCGCAATTTGGAGAGAGCAAGTACACTCAGATTCCAGATGTAACGAGCTTTTCTCAAGGGAAAAGCATTTTTTTGTTTAGTATACGGTAACGAGAACTTATGAAGGCATACAACTATCAGATTTTACAAGGAAAGAATTCTTTTGACATGAGAAGCCAGTCAAATTTTCATTTTTTAGTATCGACGAAAGTTTTTACAGTATTCAATATTGAACAGCTCAAATATGGTCTAGATGATTTTCAGGGAGACCTACCTGAAAATTTAGACACTAAATTTATGATGTCAACCGTGTAAGTAGTTATGTGAAAGTCATACAGGGGATACCACAACTTTACTGACACTATTTTTTACTGGTTTTCATAAAGTTTGAATTCGATTACAGTTTTCTAAACGTTTACCAAATTAGGTGGGTTGCATTAAAAATGATAATACGTCTATCATAAAGAAACATAGGGATATTGGAAATTAACTTACATATACTTCTTTTTATTCTAAATATTATTTTCATTATTCTATAATATAGATTAAACAATTGTGAAGGATACGATGTAAACTTGTATAAATGGTAAAATGCTATATCACTCATGTTCTGCATGACAATAGTATACGTAACGTACAAATGCTTTCAAGAAAGCAGTTATCAGTTAATTAATTAGCAATAATTTTAGACGTACAGATTTCTTTGATGTATATTTGCGAAACAAATCATTATGGAACTTAACATAAAATTTAGTGTCAATAAAGGAAAAAATAACGCGCTATTCTATTTGCCTCGAGGGTGGTGTGGAAAAGATAGATTTCTTAGTGAATACTAATGATCTAAAAAACTATTTACTCTACAGATAGTGTCTAAAAAATAATTATTATTATTATTACAATAATCCATGAGCAAATGTACATTAATATTTTAAATTTATTACTTATTTAGTTGATGTTAACTATTCTTTGTAATTTACATATTATATACCTTTTAAAAGTAGTGAAATCTCTCCCCCCCCCCCCAAACAAACCTTTTCAAGGTAAAAGGCTGGCAAGTATAAGGTCGTTTCTTCATGTAAAAATTAAAGATTAATTTTACAACTCTTGATAACCTTAATGTAAAAAAAAACTCTTAATAACACTAATGCAGACAAAACCAAACTTTTATTAACATTCATACAGACAAAATAAAAATTCTTAGAGCTTACTCTAAAATTCAACTTTAATTTTCAAACTTCGACAACTCTTATGTAGTCGAAATTATAAGTGCTGTATTCTATACAGTTATTTAATTATGGAAATTAAAGATCTTGATAACACTTATATCGACAAAATACTAGTAGCTTTACTGCATACTCTTAAGACGTGTTGATATTATAATCGTCAGATCAACAAATAATATATCTTCTTTCCTCTTGTGAATAAGTGATCGATCACAAATACTGGAAGAATATGTGATACTTATAGATCAAGTTGGAAAACAAATAATTATGTTAGGATGAATGTCTTCTTTTACCTATTCAATGAGTTAATCACAATCACTCAAATCATGATGCTTATACATCAAGCTAAAAAATCCGAAACTCGCATGTATGAAAATATGAACGTGTAATCTTCGCGTTAAGGGTCTGATGGACAGATTACCATTTCTTTAGTGTCACGTCTCCTTCGATTATCTATACCTTCGATTTGACATAAATTCTCATTTTAATTTTAAGAAAAGAAAGTTATGATATCAATAAATAAATTGGCAAGTTTTTTGTTTTAAAAGTAATTGTTTTCAAATAAATAAATAATCGATTAAATTGAGGAAGGATTATAAATATATGTGTTCATATAAACACTCAATCAAATTGCAGCATGTGAAAAGGTGGATAGCCTGTGAAAAGATACAGTCGGGTACAATTAAAACTTTGGAGAATTGCGACTGCTGCCACGTTCTGTACATGTAATAGAATGGTATGATGTTCTTACATGACATTATCACATGACAAATGTGCCCATAATATGCAGTAATATCATGTTTGTCTAAAATTATTATGTAATTTAACAAAACTGTTTCGCATCATGAAAACTTTTTCATTTATTTATGGAAGCTACGAGCGGATGTACAATCTACTCTACTTAGTAATTCAGTAAATGTATTGCTATCCTTATTTCATTAAAAATCTATGTCCAGGACGATTATATACAATTATATATGAGATTTAAATTCTGTTGATTTACATACATTTAAAAAAACAGGAACAAATTCTATCATGTAGAACGCAATTTTTTGACGGAAAAACTTGCCGCCCCGTCCTATCATAGATAACGATGTATACCATCTTTAAATTATTCAAGGTTAACCAAATTAACTTGTTAATGAAACACCGTTAAAAAATCTCTGAATCGATTTTTCATTCTATATGTATTTATTACTGTCCTTGACCAATTTTTGAAGAATTCAAATTTAATCTTGCAATCATTCTACAATTTTTGGTTATTTGTATGTATGTATGTTTTACAAACCTCTGTTAGTATTATCGGAAGATGGCAGAAAGTTGATTAAAAATAATTCTTACTATTATTAAATATTAAAAAAATGTTATAAAATAAATCTCTATGACTCAAGTTGGAAAATAAATCAAGTTTAAAAATTTTAAATTAATATTTATGTAGTTTACAGCTTTTAGTTCCAAATCTTTACTTAACTAAAATCTTTACTTAATTAAAAAAATCCATTGTTTATTATTATTTGAGGCCATTGGTCTCACAGATTAATATAATGATTTGAGTATTACGCATTATAGGATAATAGGACGATAAATTAACTATATTAAAAATTTTATGATATTGTTAATTACACTGACATTTAGTGGTTCATCGATTATCTATGACAGGACGGGGCGGCAAGTTTTTCCGTCAAAAAATTGCGTTCTACATGATAGAATTTGTTCCTGTTTTTTTAAATGTATGTAAATCAACAGAATTTAAATCTCATATATAATTGTATATAATCGTCCTGGACATAGATTTTTAATGAAATAAGGATAGCAATACATTTACTGTATTACTAAGTAGAGTAGATTGTACATCCGCTCGTAGCTTCCATAAATAAATGAAAAAGTTTTCATGATGCGAAACAATTTTGTTAAATTACATAATAATTTTAGACAAACATGATATTACTGCATATTATGGGCACATTTGTCATGTGATAATGTCATGTAAGAACATCATACCATTCTATTACATGTACAGAACGTGGCAGCAGTCGCAATTATTCAAAGTTTTAATTGTACCCGACTGTATCTTTTCACAGGCTATCCACCTTTTCACATGCTGCAATTTGATTGAGTGTTTATATGAACACATATATTTATAATCCTTCCTCAATTTAATCGGTTATTTATTTATTTGAAAACAATTACTTTTTATAACAAAAAACTTGCCAATTTATTTATTGATATCATAACTTTCTTTTCTTAAAATTAAAATGAGAATTTATGTCAAATCGAAGGTATAGATAATCGAAGGAGACGTGACACTAAAGAAATGGTAATCTGTCCAACAGACCCTTAACGCGAAGATTACACGTTCATATTTTCATACATGCGAGTTTCGGATTTTTTAGCTTGATGTATAAGCATCATGATTTGAGTGATTGTGATTAACTCATTGAATAGGTAAAAGAAGACATTCATCCTAACATAATTATTTGTTTTCCAACTTGATCTATAAGTATCACATATTCTTCCAGTATTTGTGATCGATCACTTATTCACAAGAGGAAAGAAGATATATTATTTGTTGATCTGACGATTATAATATCAACACGTCTTAAGAGTATGCAGTAAAGCTACTAGTATTTTGTCTATATAAGTGTTATCAAGATCTTTAATTTCCATAATTAAATAACTGTATAGAATACAGCACTTATAATTTCGACTACATAAGAGTTGTCGAAGTTTGAAAATTAAAGTTGAATTTTAGAGTAAGCTCTAAGAATTTTTATTTTGTCTGTATGAATGTTAATAAAAGTTTGGTTTTGTCTGCATTAGTGTTATTAAGAGATTTTTTTTACATTAAGGTTATCAAGAGTTGTAAAATTAATCTTTAATTTTTACATGAAGAAACGACCTTATACTTGCCAGCCTTTTACCTTGAAAAGGTTTGTTTTAAGTCTTTCAAAGAGCTTACCAACGCATGAGAGAAGGGTTATCGGTCTGTAGGAGCGAGGATCCGCCGGGTCCTTGTCCTGATTTTTCAAGAGAAGGATCAGCGAGCCCTGTTTCCAGACCGTGGGGAATACACCGAACTGTAGGCAAGCATTTAGGAGCCTTAAAATCTGGCTCGGTATGAAGCACACTGCTCTTTTCAGAACCGGTACCTCGATGAGGTCGGGGACTGGGGCTTTCTTATTCGCGAATTTCCTAACTGCCATCCTAACTTCATCGATCGTAAAGTTTGGCGTATCTGGGGTTTCCGGCGGGAGGTTCACCTGGCTCCTTATAAATCGGAGCTCAGGGCCGTCGTTTTCGGGGGGATCGTCAGGGATATGTGCTGCAAGCAGTGCCCTTGCCGTGTCTTCCGCGCCGATTGTCAGGTTGTCGTTGATTTTAATAGTGTTTAACACTTGACGGTTACCGCTTTTCCCGGAGGCGGACCTGTAAACCGCGCCGAATACGTTCGCGTTACCAACCTCGGTCGTGTATTCACGGAAGTGCTGTTGCCTGGTGGACTTTAGGAGGTTCCTATATTTCCTATGTGCACGCTTTGCTATCGCTTGTAGGTCCCTCTTTCTCTGTCCATCAGGCATCCCCTGTACAGCACGCCTACTCTTAAGGGACTCCTTGCGGAGTTTGGACAGTTCTTTTGTCCAGTACGGGTTAGATTTCGTGAATCTGGATTTCCGCGGCATGGAATTCACACAGGCTTCGTGCATTACCTCCGAAAATCTGGAGGCAAGGTTGTTCACGTCCTGTGCGCTTTCCAGCGCGGTAGGTTGGAGTCGTTCTTCCGACAACTGAGATAGTGAGTCGGTGAATTTCTTCCAATCGGCTCGCTCGAGATTGAACCGCTTGGTTTCGTCCAACCGCTCGTAGTTTATGGACGGGGAGCTGATGTCAAACTCAATGATATTGTGGTCGCTAGACGTTTGTCCTCGTACGATTTTCCAATCGACGATCTTCCTACTAAGTAAAGGGACCGCGAGAGTCACATCAATGAAAGACGTGCCTCTCGGGCCTTCGAATGTCGGGCCTTGCCCTATCACATTAGCGACCAGCAATCCATGAGAAGAAATCAGGCCTTCCACTTTCGTCCCGGAAGTGCAAGCCTGTTTGGGGCTCCAAAGTGGGGAGACACAGTTGGCGTCTACGGCCAGGAGTACTCTCTTCCCCCTCAGTGATGTTAGCACCGTATCGAGGTGACTGAGGTGCCTCTCGATGTCGTTACTGTACTGAAAGTAGTGCGTAACGACGTAGAACGAGAAGCCGGGCACAAATACCTCTGCGCAGATGCAGTGGGCATTACTAAGTTGAGAGACAAGAATGACCTGAATGTCCGGGTTTGGGACAGCTATGGCCGCCCAGGGTTTCTGGTTATGCGACGAAAGGACTTTCATTTGAGCGCACAGGCCGGAGCACCAGTAGACATCGTCGCGGCGTTTGGAAAAAGGCTCCTGAAGAAGGAGTATATCCACGCGCTTCGATTTAACGCTTTTGCAGAGCTCGCAAGACACGAGCTCATTGCGGTTAGCGTTTAGCTGCCAGATCCTAATCTTTGTGGGTGACGCAGTATTGGGTGGGCCTCGCGGTCGGGTTGCCTGTGCGCTATCGCATCTGGTAAGGTGTATTCTTAGCTCTCTTCCCCCGTTCCCCATGGGGCGCAACGGGTTCAGAGGCTCGGGTGGATTTGTCTCGGTGGCCGCAGTACTTGGGACAGATGGGGTTCCTATTCTGCGGCGCTTGGTCTGGGTTGGATATCCCTCCTGCGAAGAGGACGCGGATTTCCTTTTGTCACATCTCGTTAGAACGAGATACGGTGGCGTTCTGGGGCGCTTTATGGGTGGGTCACTCTCAAGCGGAGGTCCCGGTCTTTTCAGACTAACGGGAGAAACCTTCGTGGGAGCTCCACCCGGCGAGCCAGACGCTGGGACACCTAGTGCTGTGTTTTTGGTCGAGGCTCGTGACGAGGCCTCGGCCGGGGTTTTTGCGCATAATTCCATTTTGCGGAGAGCGTGTCTTCTAACTTAGATTAGACTAACTTTATACAGCGAGCGTGCGAGCGAGTGAGAGCAGCGAGCGAGAGAGAGAGAGACGAGAGCTGCGATGCCCGGGTCGGTGTCCGCTATGGTTGGCGTGCCCACCGAATCCGGGCGGTGTTTGGCTTAAAGCCAAATTGGGGGGGGGCTAACTAAACTCGGCATCCGCGGGTTGGCGTGCCTACCGAGTGTGCTAGCGGAGCCGACGTTCGCTATGGGTGGCGTACCCGTCGACCCCGGGGAATCCAGTTGTTGAGAGCGGCATCCGCTATGGTTGGTGTGCCCACCGAACTCGCTGGATTTGGGCAGCGTTTGCTGCAACTAACCTAGTTACTTATCCTAATTTCGTGACTCTTGCGAGCACGAATTTCTGTACAAATTTCCTAATGCCCTAATTACACAGCGGCCCACTAGTGGGGAGCACTGTGCGGCGAAATTATATAAGCAAGGCGGCAGTGATTTTGCCGAGGTGCCGGAAGGGCCTAGAGCTACTGGAATCTGGGAGCACCCTAGTGCGACTCGCCCGGTGGGCCGGCTTGCGCCGGGTCATCTGGCCTGATCAGAAAAAGTCCTTAACGAGACATGCCCGGCATACACTATCCCGTAAGGGACGGTGCATGCCGGGCATGAGAAATCAAAGTTCCCTAATGTGGTACAACCGGAGAACCTCGATCCGAGGATCGGCGCTCGCCGGGTATAGTTCTAGTTTCCCAACATGACCTAGTGAGTCAGGAGATTAGTGCAACGTTCCATCGTGGCTCGCTCGGTGCTTGTTAACCGGGGGGGCTAACCGCATCTTGCGACCAGGGATTTAGAGTCTCTACCTGATTGGTATGACAGCGTTCTCGGGGCGGAGGGGCCCCGAGGGCTTGTCATCCTCTGCGCATTGTTTCTGAGTCTTTTAAGCTAACAGCGATAGTGAGTAGAGTCGCCTTCAGAGTGCATTTTACCCAGCCCCGGTGGAGGCCCAAGCAGGCAGAGTTATTCCGGGTCTCGTGATGGCGAACAGCCGTCACCCCTTTTCGCTCTACCGCCCGGGCGTTCCACAGGTGACCATGGCTCCTGTCTCCGGGAACGACTATAAAGTTTGAGCGTGGAGAGTTAGATGATAGATGGAACAAAAGGCACCAGGCCTGCGGAATCGCGGCGGTCTAGTCAGAGCATCCGGGCCTAGGTAGTGTATTTCTGGCCGGGACCCGGCCAACACCCCAGACCCACATACCGCGGCCACCACCATTAAACGAATTCCGCGCTCCCGGGAAAACCCCAGTTTCGAGCAAGAAAAGTCCCTAACGTAACTTGCCCGGCGCACCTCACTCCGTGAGGAGAGAGGCCGCCGGGCATGCCATGTGGCTTTGTTACGATCCTATGCCTTAACAAGACACACTCGCCTTCCCTCGGTGGAAGCACCATCCGAGGTCGCCAAGTATGCCTGTAGGCTTGAGTCGGGAGGTTCCCGCGGACTAGTCCGGCGCGCACTGGTGTGGAAACCAGGCCCGTCGTCCATGCCAGCGGGATCCGAAAATCTAGAAAAGTCCCTAACGTAACTTGCCCGGCGAACCCCGGTCCAAGGACCAGGGCCGCCGGGCATAATTGTAACGATGATGTTTGCCTTTGGGATTTGTCCGGCGTACTCCGATCAGGATCGGGTCCGTCGAACTTTTCACCAGGCGAAGTCTACCTATTGAATACGTCGACTGTCGCCAAACGGAAGTGTTCAGAGTGTCGATCGTTTCATTGCGCATTGTTTTAATTAACGACGACCGAGACCGAGACCGAACCTAAACAAGGCGTAAAGGGGGAGACGAAAATGGGCTGGGAGTGGAGCCTCCAGAAAAAGTGCCCGACGCGACAACGCCGGTGGGCCCGACGCATGTGCGTGAGACCCACCGGCATAACGGTTTTTCAACCATCGGTTATTCTAAACTAATCCTAAGCTAACCTACTCTAATACCTAATTCCTAAACGCGACGCGCGCGGAGTTTGGGAAGCCCGTCGTCGTCTTCAGCCGGAGTACTCCTTGACGGAGCATCCAACTTCAGACTATTACGGGTCCCCGATTGGTGGGCTGCCGAGACAGCCCAACCCAGGCAACGGGCGATATGTACAAAATTTGGCACAAGTGCCATGAGCATCCCGGTCTGGTAAGCAGTCCGTGCTCCGTTTCTCTTGAACCTGAGTGTTCGCGAGCAGCATGGTTCGCATACTCACTCACGCCGCCCGGTCCGTTAAGCCTGCTAAACAGCAAGGGGGGGTCCTGAAGACCAAAGGGTTTTTGGTTTATCGCAATTGCTTCAGCAGGGTTCCAGTTGATTACTGGACATCACTGAATTGGTTGACGTGCTGCTTCACTAAACACCATGCTTCTCCCCCGAAACCTGATGCCTAGACAGGGAGTCTATTTGCATAGAACTGCGCGTATAATCCGTCGGCAATCGGCAGCAGTATTGCTACTACTACTTTCACGAACGGCACACAGTGCCCCGTCCGTGACACCAGGTCCAAGTTTGTCGCATGATGCCGCTTACAGCACATCATTAACCATTCCACTGTTCTATGGCCACAGGCCTGTGCGGTGCTCCGGAGAGCAATAATAATTATCGCAAATAATATATATATTGAAACGGGCCAGAAAGGTTTATCTATCCCGGCACGTGAGTTCGAGACTCAAGAATAGTAATGTATCGCGAGTCGGTCGATGGAGGGGTCGTAACCGCCTCCGCAAGAGTGACTATCCCTACCCTCCTGAGTTAATCAGGGGGATGCTGCTCGTCGATAAACGGCGGAGGTCAATCTCGGTATGACTCGTCGTTTATCGACTTAGGAGGGCCTCCACGCAGCCGTCGGGGTACGGGTCGTCAAGTACCTGATGCGCAGGTAACGTGACACCCTCGCCCTGTACGAGGGGGAGAGAAGGTCGGAGGAAGAGTTAGGCAAAAGAGTTTTAGCTTGACTTTAATAATTATTTATTTAATTTCAATGGACAGAGTGAATTTAAGTAGCTCCTTAATGCAATAAGGGGGGGAAAAGGCGTTGTACAATCCCTATCCGAGCGCTATGCTCATGAGGCATCAGGATGCACGTGGCCGGGAGCAGGTGCGCATTTCCCTCGAGAGGGTCTTGCTCGCTGCTGGAGCTACAGGCGAATGACGATCTCTCTGCTGTTGCGCTGGCTTTTATACTGGTCCGGCGCCTATGCTGCTGTGTTTAAGCCGTTGCTCCCTCTCCCGGCGCTCGCTTGTACTAGGCGTGAAAAAGGTGGCGCTGCTGTGTGTACTGCTTCCGTGGCGGCAGCGCTTGTGTTTGACGTGGCGTCTTGCTGAAGTTTGTTGTTCTTCCTCTATGGTAAGGTAGATTGTACCGACGGTGGTTTGTTCATCGTAGCCGGCCGTTTCAATATATATATATATATATATATATTTATATATATAGTCCAAAGTAGAGTCAAGATTCACTATTTTATTTGGGGCGCCAGTTCCGAAGAACGGCAATTACCAAGTTACAGGAGCCCCTCGCCACAACAGGTTCGGCACTGGAGTAAACCGCCCGCCGAAGGGTTAAGGATTTCGAAAAAGACCACCGACCGTAGTCGGTGGACGGGGCGCCAGTTCCGAAGAACGGCAATTACCAAGTTGCGGGAGCCCCTAGCCACAACAGGTTCGGCACTGGAGTAAACCGCCCGCCGAAGGGTTAAGTATTTCGAAAAGGACCGCCGACCGTAGTCGGTGGACGGGGAGCCAGTTCCGAAGAACGGCAATTGCCAAGCTGCGGGAGCCCCACGCCGCAGTAGGTTTGACACTGGTATGTAATACCGCCCGCCGAAGGGCTCATCGCATGTTCGAATTTTATACTCTACCGAGTTTTGGCACGAGTGCCAGTCATGTGCTCCCTTAGATCTCCCAGAGGACTGCTTCCGTAGAATGCATCCTCCGTTCCGCGGGTCGAGATTGAGGTCCTTAGGACTGGCCTCGACGGCCCGCGGACGGGGTGGAAACCTTACACCACGACAACGTAATTGCTACTTATAGATCCTCGATCACAAATGCCGTGCACTCGCTCTCGAGTTCTTTGGTATTCCTCCAGACCGCGGTCGTCCCCAGGTCCATGGCCGCCCAAAAGAGTGTACATCTCCCTGCATCGTACCACGGCCCGAAACACCCACAAGTTCCCGAGTTTTAAAAGTGCTCAAAGAGCAAATGCCGGACGACGCGGTGCATGGTTGCCCATACTCCATGCCGTCCGGCCGTCCCAATCGTCCTCTTCGATAAGCTCCGGTACGCATTCGCCACCGGTATGCTTCCCTACTAAGCAGGACTGAGTATTGCTCTTTCGAGACTTTAGGCTAGGCAATGTTGTGCAATCGGTCGAACTAAGTGCCTATGAAGGGGTCACTACTTACACCATCACACACCATTGCCCGGCCCGTTCGATTGACCTGCTCTCTTTGGCCGTCTTACCCGGCGCCGTAGCCCGGGAGACGTTGCCCATCTAGCACGACGGGGACGTAGAGGACTCGGCCTTTGTTTAAGGCGTTCGCCATTAGGTATCTTTGCTTTCTGGCTGCTGTTACTTAGATGGCTAGAGGCCATTAAACTTTCGCTAGATGGTAGTTAGGGACACTATCTCGGGGCCGACGAGTCGACTGAGGAATATCTTACCACCTGCTACATCACCGCCAAGAAGAACGCCCTAGGAAAAATTATGTGTTAGCCGGACGAAGCCTTCTTGAAATCATCCTCTCCCCACGCCCAACGGCCGACCTAGCGTACTCACCCACTCCTTTTTAGGGGAGTGGGCCGGGTCACTTCCCTGAGCTACTGGGTGGAGGCGATATCTTAAAGACTTATAGCGAAGGGTACCTGTTTAGCCACCTGGGATAACCTCTTCGGTTTTGCCCAGTGCCCACGGGGAACCACGTGGAGGCCAGGCCCTGGATCCCGCCCGGATCCACACAGAGAAGACCTATATGGGAAGAGAAAACCTAGAGGCGGAAAATAGCGGTGAAATTCACCTCCGCGCTCGAGAAGCTAAGTTGGAGCACCGGTTAAAGATAAGTTGGTGCTCCGAAGACCTACGGGCAAAAGTGTGCCGCCTAAGTAAAGCTATTCCAGGTAGCGTGCCGGCGAAGCCACGCGGGCCGCCCCCGGAAAGCCACCTTAGCGCGGGACCAGGCCAGCACTCCTTTTCACTCTGTCGGTGGTAGGAAGCATCCGGCGCAAGCCCCGGGCATTTAACCAGCGAACCAGAGCTATTCCAGATATTGTGCCGGCGAAGCCGCAGTGGCAACGAGGGGCGACACTGGTGGGACCAGGCCGACACCCCGTTTCACTTTACCCGGCGACACCTTTTGTATGCTTTCGAAAATCTAAAAGAGGAGAGAGAAAACCCGGTTCCGCGGGAAGCGGGCCCGGGGGGATAGGGGATGATGATAGGGAGAGGAAGTTTGGAAGGAAGTTTGCCATTGACTCCATTTCGCTTCCCCCGTAGGGTACTGTACCCAGCAACTGCGGTAAAGTATGAGTTTGGCTTGGGCCGGCTACGCTTAGAAAGATAGCCCTTCCAACGCATCGACCGTACAATCCGTCCCGAAGGAGGCAACGTCGTCTGATGCGCCCTCGAGCAGCACATTCTCCGCACTGAGTCGAGCCGTTCGTGGAGTACTAGAGAACTCCACGAACGCGAGCCACTTTTGTATTGCGCGCTTCGCCGAAACTGGTACCGAAGCACGGCCAGTCCCCTCTCTGGTCCGTTCGAGAGGGCCCAATTTTCACTGGGGGTAGTTAGGGACACCTTCTCTGACCGGTCTTACACGGCTGAGGAATATCTACCCGTGCTTCCTTCTGCCAGAGGGTGAACGGACTTGGAAAAATTATGTGTTAGCCGGCGAAGTCACTCGAGGTCACCTCCGCCCCACGCCCAACGGCTACCCTATCGCGAAAACACCCTCTCCCCGAAGGGAGAGGGCCGGGGCACATCCCTGGGCAGACTGGGTGGGAGGGACGACTCGTGACTTATAGCTAAGGGTACCTGTTTAGCCACTCGGGATAACCTCTTCGGTTTTGCCCAGTGCCCACGGGGAACCACGTGGAGGCCAGGCCCTGGATCCCGCCCGGATCCACACAGAGAAGACGTCGAAGAGAGAGAACCTAGAGGCGGAAAGTAGCGGTGAAATTCACCTCCGCACTCGAGAAGCTAAGTGGAGCACCGGTTAAAGATAAGTTGGTGCTCCGAAGACCTACGGGCAAAAGTGTGCCGCCTAAGTAAAGCTATTCCAGGTAGCGTGCCAGCGAAGCCACGCGGGCCGCCCCCAGAAAGCCACCTTAGCGCGGGACCAGGCCAGCACTCCTTTTCACTCTGTCGGTGGTAAGAAGCATCGGTGCAAGCACCGGGCATTGAACCAGCGAGCCAGAGCTATTCCAGATATTGTGCCGGCGAAGCCGCAGTGGCAACGAGGGGCGACACTGGTGGGACCAGGCCGACACCCCGTTTCACTTTACCCGGCGACACCTTTTATGCGTTCGAAAATCTAAAAAGGAGAGAGAAAACCCGGTTCCGCGGGAAGCGGGCCCGGGGGGATAGGGGATGATGATAGGGAGAGGAAGTTTGGAAGGAAGTTTGCCATTGACTCCATTTCGCTTCCCCCGTAGGGTACTGTACCCAGCAACTGCGGTAAAGTATGAGTTTGGCTTGGGCCGGCTACGCTTAGAAAGATAGCCCTTCCAACGCATCGACCGTACAATCCGTCCCGAAGGAGGCAACGTCGTCTGATGCGCCCTCGAGCAGCACATTCTCCGCACTGAGTCGAGCCGTTCGTGGAGTACTAGAGAACTCCACGAACGCGAGCCACTTTTGTATTGCGCGCTTCGCCGAAACTGGTACCGAAGCACGGCCAGTCCCCTCTCTGGTCCGTTCGAGAGGGCCCAACTTTTCGCTGAGGGTAGTTAGGGACAACATCTCGGGCCGGTTTCTCACGGTTGAGGAATATCTACCAGTGCTTCCTTCTGTCAGAGGGGGACGGATTGGAAAAATTATGTGTTAGCCGGCGAGGTTGCTGCGAGGTCACCTCCGCTCCACACCCATAGTTAAATCTAGCGCATACACCCCCTCCTTTTTAGGGGAAGGGGCCGGATTACTGCTATGAGCTACAAGGATGAGAGGGACGACTTGCAACCTATAGCTAAGGGTACCTGTTTAGCCACTCGGGATAACCTCTTCGGTTTTACCCAGTGCCCACGGGGAACCACGTGGAGGCCAGGCCCTGGATCCCGCCCGGATCCACACAGAGAAGACGTCGAAGAGAGAGAAAACCTAGAGACGGAAAGCAACGGTGAAATTCACCTCCGTACTCAAGAAGCTAAGTTGGTGGAGCACCTGTTAAAAGAGTCGGTGCTCCGAAGAAACAAGGGCAAAAGTATGTCGCCTAAGCAGAGCTATTCCAGGTAGCGTGCCAGCGAAGCCGCTCTGGCCGCCCCCAGTTAACCACCTTAGCGCGGGACCAGGCCAGCACCCCTTTTCACTACTGTCGGTGGTATGAAGCATCCGGCGCAAGCCCCGGGCATTTAACCAGCGAACCAGAGCTATTCCAGGTATTGTGCCGGCGAAGCCGCAGTGGCAACAAGGGACGGCACTGGCGGGACCAGGCCGGCACCCCGCTTCACTCTGCCCGGCGACACCCTTTGAGCTACCATCTGAGCGGAGCTATTCCAGGTAGCGTGTCGGCGAATCCGCCTTAAGCGGGACCAGGCCAACACCCCGTTTCACTCCACCCGATGGCAACTATACGAAATCGGTCCTAACTGGGAGGGAGAGAAAACCCGATATCGCGGGAAGCGGTCTCGGGGGGATATGGGATGATGATAGGGAGAGGAAGTTGGAGGGGAGTTCGCCATTGACTCCTTTTCGCTTCCCTCATTGGGTACTAGGCCCGTTAACTGCGGCAAAGTATGAGTTTGGCTCGGTTCGGCTAACGCTAAGAAAGATAGCCCTTCGGGAAGCAAAGAGCTTCCCGAGTGGGGGCCACTTTTGTAAGCGCGCTACGCCGAGACTGGTACCGAAGTACGGCCAGCCCCCTCTCCAGTCTACCCAGAGAGAGCCCATTTACAACGGGGGTAGTTAGGGACAAATATTGTTCAGCAGCGACTACTGTCCGAGCCGAGATGGCCCACTCAGATCGTCGCTAGGGATACCTACCATCCTGTGGCATACTCCCCCCTGAATGAACAGGGCTTTTACTGGCTACCCACCATCTGCCGAGACCACCCGAAAGGAGAACGTTCTTGGAAAAATTTATGTGCCCATTGGCGTGCCAAGCTTTTAATCTTAGTTAGGTCTACTGGGAGGCGAAGCCCCTCTGAGGACGTAGCTAGTATTAATTTTTGGCTGGGACGAATGCTTTAGCAGGCGAGGCGCGGGAAAGTCTTTTCTCCCGCTCCTCGCCTCCCACGGGGAACCACGAGGCGGCGCATTCGCTGGATCCCGCCTGGATCCACACATTTGGCAAGTGTATTTGTTTGGGATAAAGAGAAGTAGCGGAGGTAGAAGAGGTGTATTTGTTTTCGCGAGTGCAGTGTCCGGTTAAGCCGGGGAACTGCTAACGGATTGTTTGCGTATATTACAGGCGTAGTCGAAGTCTCTCTGGTTTACCAGGAATCGGACTACGCATGCTGTTTGTGTTGTCTGGGTGTTAGTTTAGTGAGTAAGTTTATAAAGTGTAGATTTGCCCTTTGGCGAGGTTAGTCGGAATCTGACGTCGATTCCGCCTCGTCCTCCGGGACTTCATCGTTCAGGGGTGGTGGAGTCCTTGTGGCAGCTGTTTTTGCCTGTAGAGCCTCTTTGCAGAAGCGGGTTAGGAGCTTGAAGAGCTCTTGGCTAGATGTAAATGCCTGTGGAGTCTCGGGCCAGCCGATGTTTTCCTCCGCGGCAAGCCTTTCTCGAATTTCGGAGTTTATTGGACAGTCTAGAAGGAAGTGAAGGGACGTATCCCGGTTCCCGCACACGCAGCCCTCACGGTCTGAGAGTCCCAACGATTTGAGTTTCGCTTGGAAGTTCCCATGACCTGTAAGTACCTGCGTGACATAGGACCCCGGCCTTATCCACGGAGCCTCCAATCTTCTTCTGACGTCCGGAAGAAACAAGTAGGCATTGCGACCTTTGGGGGAAGAGTCCCATTGGTCTTGCCATCTGATGAGGGCCGCCTCCTCGATCAACGTTCTCGTATTCCCGGAATCTGGCGCTATCGAGATGTTACCTATCCTGCCCTCTCTGCCGTTTTCGATGTTGTGCAGGGCAAGACGCTTTTCGAGAAGGATGTTGATCGGGAGGGTGCCAGAGATTACGCACAACGCCTCGTGAGACGCTGTACGGTAGGCGTATGTTGCGGCGATAAGGGATGTTAATTGCGCGCTTGTGAGAACTCTACGGTCAGTTTCCCATATCTTGTCCGCCCAAGCCGGTGCGGCATAAGTGATTGTGGGTAAAAAGACCGCCGAGTAGAGCGTCCTAATCGTTTGTAGATTTAAACCCCAGGTGTCCTTCGCAACGCGGGCTAACTTATGCGACAGGGGGAGTATCTTATTTCGAAGATACTTGCAGTGCGACGTGAAACGCAAGTCCTTATCTATCTTGACACCTAGGTATTTTACTACGCTGTTGGTCGGGATGTTCTTCTGTCTAATTTTTATTAGGGGACCTCTCTTGTCCACCTGGGGTTTCCTAGGCCTCTGATGTTTCCTTCTCCGATCCGGACGAAATTTGACCGGAGCGCTCACATCCTGGGCGTCAGACTTGAGGAAAATTGCCTCCGTCTTCTGCTGAGAAATCTCCAGTTTGTGTTTCACGCTCCAATCATGGATGGAGTTGGTCACGTCTTGGCCCTGTTTCTCTATCCCGGAACGGGAGTTGGATTCTATCAGAACAATTAAGTCATCCGCATAAGCGATGAACTTAACATTGTTCAGCTCGAGAAGTTTTAGGAGAGGGTCGAAAGAGATGATCCAGTCGGACGGTCCAAGGACTGACCCTTGCGGGCAGCCTCGTCTCGACTCCCTGGCCACTCTTCGGTCTCCCCAAGACAACGAGACAGTGCGATCCTCGAAGTAATTCTTCTTAACCTGATAGAGGTTCTTTGGGATGCCCGCTTCTTTCAAGCGGTGAAGCACGACGGGATGGAGGACACTGTCAAACGCTGCCTTGTAGTCGTAAAGGATACCTAATATGTATCTATGGGTGGAGCTTTCTACTATTTGCCGGAGTGCCTGGATTGCGTCCGTCGTTGAGCGCCCGGGTAGGAACCCGAATTGGCTCGGGGACAGGCGATCCAGGTTTAGGGCATTGGTGGTGAGTCGCGTGCTGATAAGTCTCTCAAAGAGCTTACCAACACATGAGAGAAGGGTTATGGGCCTGTAGGAGCGAGGGTCCGTCGGGTCCTTATCCTGATTTTTCAAGAGGAGGATCAACGAGCCCTGTTTCCAGACCGTGGGGAATACGCCGAACTGTAGGCAAGCATTAAGGAGCCTCAAAATCTGGCTCGGTATAAAGCACACTGCTCTTTTCAGAACAGGTACTTCAATGAGATCGGGGCCTGGGGCTTTCTTGTTGGCGAATTTCCTAACTGCTATCCTAACTTCGTCGATCGTAAAGTTCGGCGTATCTTGGGTTTCCGGCGGGATGTTCACCTGGTTCCTTATAAATCGGAGCTCAGGGCCGTCGTTTTCGGGGGGGTCGTCAGGGATATGTGCTGCAAGCAGTGCCCTAGCCGTGTCTTCCGCGCCGATTGTCAGGTTGTCGTTGATTTTAATGGTGTTTAGCACCTGACGGTTACCGCTTTTCCCGGAGGCGGACCTGTAAACCGCGCCGAATGCGTTCGCGTTACCAACCTCGGTCGTGTAGTCACGGAAGTGCTGTTGCCTGGTGGACTTTAGGAGGTTCCTGTATTTCCTATGTGCACGCTTAGCTATCGCTCGTAGGTCCCTCTTTCTCTGTCCATCAGGCATCCGCTGTGCAGCACGCCTACTCTTAAGGGACTCCTTGCGGAGCTTGGACAGTTCTTTTGTCCAGTACGGGTTAGATTTTGTAAATCTGGATTTCCGCGGCATGGAATTCACACAGGCTTCGTGCATTACCCCCGATAGTGTGGAGGCAAAGTTGTTCACGTCCTGTGCGTTTTCCAGCGCGGCGGGTTTGAGTCGTTCTTCCGACAACTGAGATAATGAGTCAGTGAATTTCTTCCAGTCGGCTCGCTCGAGATTGAACCGCTTGGTTTCGTTCAACCGCTCGAAGTTTATGGACGGGGAGTTGATGTCAAACTCAATGATATTGTGGTCGCTAGACGTCTGTCCTCGTACGATTTTCCAATCGACGATCTTCCTACTAAGTGAAGGGACCGCAAGAGTCACATCAATGAAAGACGTGCCTCTCGGGCCTTCGAATGTCGGGCCTTGCCCGATCACATTAGCGACCAGCAATCCATGAGATGAAATCAGGCCTTCCACTTTGGTCCCGGAAGGGCTAGCCTGTTTGGGGCTCCAAAGTGGGGAGACACAGTTGGTGTCTACAGCTAGGAGTACTCTCTTCCCCCTCAGTGATGTTAGCACCATATCGAGGTGACTGAGGTGCCTCTCGATGTCGTTACTGTACTGAAAATAGTGCGTAACGACATAGAACGAGAAGCCGGGTACAAATACCTCTGCGCAGATGCAGTGGGCATTGCTGAGTTGAGAGACGAGAATGACTTGGATGTCCGGGTTCGGGACAGCTATGGCCGCCCAGGGTTTCTGGTTATGCGACGAGAGGACTTTCATTTGGGCGGTAAGGCCGGAGCACCAGTAGACATTGTCTCGGCGTGTGGAAAAAGGCTCCTGAAGAAGGAGTATATCCACGCGCTTCGACTTAACGCTCTCGCAGAGTTCGCAAGATACGAGCTCATTGCGGTTAGCGTTTAGCTGCCAGATCCTAATCTTTGTGGGTGACGCGGTGTTGGGTGGGCTTCGCGGTTGGGTTGCCTGTGCGTTATCGCATCTGGTGAGTTGTATTCTTAGCTCTCTTCCCCCGTTCCCCATAGGGCGCAACGGGTTCGGAGGCTCGGGTGGGTTTGTCTCGGTGGCCGCAGTGCTTGGGACAGATGGGGTTCCTATTCTGCGGCGCTTGGTCTGGGTTGGATATCCCTCCTGCGAAGAGGACGCGGATTTCCTTTTGTCACATCTCGTAAGAACGAGATATGGTGGCGTTCTGGGGCGCTTTATGGGTGAGTCACTCCCAAGCGGAGGTCCCGGTCTCTTCAGACTGACGGGAGAAACCTTCGTGGGAGCTCCACCCGGCGAGCCAGACGCTGGGGCACCTAGTGCTGTGTTTTTGGTCGAGGCTCGTGACGAGGCCTCGGCCGGGGTTTTTGCGCTTAGTTTTTCCATTTGCGGAGAGCGTGTCTTCTAACTTGGACTAACTAACTTTAACTTTATATAGCGAGCAAGTGAGCGAGCGAGAGCAGCGAGCGAGAGAGAGAGAGAGACGAGAGCTGCGGTGCCCGGGTCGGTGTCCGCTATGGTTGGCGTGCCCACCGAGTCCGGGCAGTGTTTGGCTTAGAGCCAGATTGGGGGGGGCTAACTAAACTCGGCATCCGCGGGTTGGCGTGTCTACCGAGTGTGCTAGCGGAGCCGACGTTCGCTATGGATGGCGTACCCGTCGACCCCGGGGAATCCAGTTGTTGAGAACGGCATCCGCTATGGTTGGCGTGCCTACCGAACTCACTGGATTTGGGCAGCAGTGGCTGCAACTAACCTAGTTACTTATCCTAATTTCGTGACTCTTGCGAGCACGAGTTTCTGTACAAATTTCCTAATGCCCTAACTACACAGCGGCCCACTAGTGGGGAGCACTGTGCAACAAAATTAGCTAAACAAGGCGGCAGTGATTTTGCCGATGTGCCGGAGGGGCCTAAAGCTACTAGAATCTGGGAGTCCCCTAGTGCGACACGCCCGACGGACCGGTTTGCACCGGGTCGTCGGGCCCGATCAGAAAAAGTCCTTAACGAGACATGCCCGGCATACACTGTCCCGTGAGGGGCGGTGCATGCCGGGCATGAGAATCAAAGTTCCCTAATGTGGTGCAGCCGGAGAACCTCGATCCGAGGATCGACGCTCGCCGGGTGCAATTCGAATTTCCCAACATGACCAAGTGAGTCAGGGGGGAATTAATGCAAAGTCCAACGTGGCTCGCTCGGTGCATGCTAACCAGGAGGCTAACTGCATCTTGCGACCAGGGATCTGGAGTGTCTACCTGATTGGTATGACAGCATTGTCGGGGCGGGAGGGCTCCAAGTGCTAGTCATCCTCTGCGCATTGTTTCTAAGTTTGAGCTAATAGTGATAGTGAGTAGAGTCGCCCTTGGAGTGCATTATACCCCGGTCCCAGCGGAGGCCCGGGCAGGCAGAGTTATTCCGGGTTTCGTGATGGCGAACAGCCGTCACCCCTTTTCGCTCTACCGCCCAGACGCCCCACGGACGGCCGTGGCTCCTGTCTCCGGAAACGACTATAAAGATTGAGCTTGGAGAGTTAGATAATAGATGGCGCTAAGGGCACCAGGGTGCGCGGACTCGCGGCGGTCTAGTCACGGCATCCGGGCCCGGGTGGTGTATTTCTGGCCGGAACCCGGCCAACACCCCAGACCCACATACCGCGACCACCACCATTAAACGAGCTCCGCGCCCCCAGGAGAACCTCAACTCCGAGCAAGAAAAGTCCCTAACGTAACTTGCCCGGCGTACCTCACTCCGTGGGGAGAGAGGCCGCCGGGCATGCCAAGTGGCTTAGTTACGGTCCTATGCCTTGACAGGACACACTCGCCTTCCCTCAGTGGAAGCACCATCCGAGGTCGTCAACTATGTCTGTAGGCCTGAGTCGGGAAGTTCCCGTGGGCTAGTCCGGCGCGCACTGGTGCAGAAACCAGGCTCGTCGTCCATGCCGACGGGGTCCGGAAATCTAGAAAAGTCCCTAACGTAACTTGCCCGGCGAACCCTGGTCCAAGGACCAAGGCCGCCGGGCATAATTGTTACGATGATGTTTGCCTTTGGGTGGTTCGTCCGACACACTCTGATCAAGATCAGGCACGCCAAACTCATCACCAGGCGAAGTCTACCTATTGAATACGTCGACTGTCTCCGAACGGAAGTGTTCAGAGTGTCGATCGTTTCATTGCGCATTGTTTTATTGTTTTAATTGACTAACGACGACCGAGACCGAGACCGAACCTAAACACGGCGTAAAGGGGGAAATAAAAATGGGCTGGGAGTGGAGCCCCCCAGAAAAAGTGCCCAACGCGACAACGCCGGTGGGCCCCTGAGGGACCCACCGGCGTAACGGTTTTTCAACCATCGGTTTTCTAAACTAGTCCTAAGCTAACCTAATCTAATGCCTAATTCCTAAACGCGACGCGCGCGGAGTTTGGGGATCCCGTCGTCGTCTTCAGCCGGAGTACTCCTTGACGGAGCATCCTACTTCAGACTATTACGGGTCCCCAGTGGGCGGGCTGCCGAGGCAGCCCAACCCGGGCAACGGGCGATATGTACAATTTTTGGCACGAGTGCCATGAGCATTCCGGTCTGGTATACAGTCCGTGCTCTGTTTCTCTTGAACCTGAACGTTCGCGAGCAGTATGGTTCGCATACTCACTCACGCCGTCCGGTCCGTTAAGCCTGCTCGACTGCAGGGGGGGTCCTGAGGACCAAGGGTTATCGCAATTGTCTCAGCAGGGTTCCAGTGGTTTACTGGTCATCACTGAATTGGTTGACGCGCTGCTTCACAACACCATGCTTCTCACCTGGGCCTGATGCCTAGACAGGGAGTCTATTTGCATAGAACTGCGCGTATAATCCGTCGGCAATCGGCAGCAGCGGCTATTGCCACCACTACTTTCACGAACGGCACACAGTGCCCCGTCCGTGACACCAGGGGATCCAAGTTTGTCGCACGGTGCTGCTTACTGCACATCAACCATTCCACTGTTCTGTGGCCACAGGCCTGTGTGGTGCTCCGGGGAGCAATAATAATAATAATAATAATCGCAAATAATATATATATATATATATATATATATATATATGTATTAACACAGCATTTTGAGGATTTTTTTCGGCATCGATCATGCATTTTGAGGATTTTCGGGTCTTTTGAGGATCGATCCTCAAAAGATTTTAGCATGAATACGTGCCTTTGAGGATCGATCCTCAAAAGACGTAGTCTTTTGAGGATTTCAGCTAAAGGTACAGAGACATGATTTTGAGGATTTTCAATCTTTACTACTTTAGTGTTCAATAACATTTTGAAAGAAGTGACTGAAATCTGCACGACCAGCAGAACAATCAGCTTCACGCGTTCTTACAATTGCAATGGCTAAGTTTTTTCAAGAATTAAATTGGAAGCAATTGTCACTCATAAACAATATGAAAATCAAAATTATAAGTTATTAGATAAAGTTGATAGCATTTATTGTTTTAACACGTTAAAACAAATTTGTATGCCAAAATTCAGCCACGTAGCTATTATAGATTTTAAATGAGTCCGAAGAATATGATATTCCAAAAATGCAATTTCGTAACTGATCAAATGGTTACTTATTTCAAATATATTCTTCGGACTCATTTAAAATCTATAATAGCTACAGGGCTGAATTTTGGCATACAAATTTGTTTTAACGTGTTAAAACAATAAATGCAAGCAACTTTATCTAATAACTTATAATTTTGATTTTCATATTGACACATTATGGATTTAGCGCCTAAATTTTCAGCTATTTATCAATATGAAAATCAAAATTATAAGTTATTAGATAAAGTTGATAGCATTTATTGTTTTAACACGTTAAAACAAATTTGTATGCCAAAATTCAGCCCTGTAGCTATTATAGATTTTAAATGAGTCCGAAGAATATATTTGAAATAAGTAACCATTTGATCAGTTACGAAATTGCATTTTTGGAATATCATATTCTTCGGACTCATTTAAAATCTATAATAGCTACAGGGCTGAATTTTGGCATACAAATTTGTTTTAACGTGTTAAAACAATAAATGCAAGCAACTTTATCTAATAACTTATAATTTTGATTTTCATATTGACACATTATGGATTTAGCGCCTAAATTTTCAGCTATTTGTCAATATGAAAATCAAAATTATAAGTTATTAGATAAAGTTGATAGCATTTCTTGTTTTAACACGTTAAAACAAATTTGTATGCCAAAATTCAGCCCTGTAGCTATTATAGATTTTAAATGAGTCCGAAGAATATATTTGAAATAAGTAACCATTTGATCAGTTACAAAATTGCATTTTTGGAATATCATATTCTTCGGACTCATTTAAAATCTATAATAGCTACAGGGCTGAATTTTGGCATACAAATTTGTTTTAACGTGTTAAAACAATAAGTGCAATCAACTTTATCTAATAACTTATAATTTTGATTTTCATATTGACACTTTATGGATTTAGCGCCTAAATTTCCAGCTATTTGTCAATATGAAAATCAAAATTATAAGTTATTAGATAAAGCTGATAGCATTTCTTGTTTTAACACGTTAAAACAAATTTGTATGCCAAAATTCAGCCCTGTAGCTATTATAGATTTTAAATGAGTCCGAAGAATATGATATTCCAAAAATGCGATTTCGTAACCGATGGATGGTTACTTATTTCAATTATATTCTTCGCACTCATTTAAAATCTATCATAGCTACAGGGCTGAATTTTGGCATACAAATTTGTTTTAACATATTTAAACAATAAATGCAATCAACTTTATGTAATAACTTATAGTTTTAATTTTCATATTGATACTTTATGGCTTCAGCGTCTAAATTTTTAGCTAAGTATCAATATGAAAATTAAAACTATAAGTTATTACATAAAGTTGATTGCATTTATTGTTTTAATATGTTAAAACAAATTTGTATGCCAAATTGGAAGAATGTAACATTCCAAAAATGCAATTTCCTAACCGATGGATGGTTACTTATTTCAATTATATTCTTCGTACTCATTTAAAATCTATCATAGCACAGGGATGAATTTTGGCATACAAATTTGTTTTAACGTGTTAAAACCATAAATGCTATCAACTTTATCTAATAACTTATAATTTTGATTTTCATATTGACACTTTATGGATTTAGCGCCTAAATTTTCAGCTATTTATCAATATGAAAATCAAAATTATAAGTTATTAGATAAAGTTGATAGCATTTATTGTTTTAACACGTTAAAACAAATTTGTATGCCAAAATTCAGCCCTGTAGCTATTATAGATTTTAAATGAGTCCGAAGAATATGATATTCCAAAAATGCGATTTCGTAATCGATGGATGGTTACTTATTTCAATTATATTCTTCGCACTCATTTAAAATCTATTATAGCTAGAGGGCTGAAATTGGGCATACAAATTTGTTTCAACATGTAAAAACAATGAATGCAATCAACTCTATCTAATAACTTATAATTTGGATTTGCATATTGATACATAGCTGAAAATTTGGACGCTAAAGCCATAAAGTGTCAATATGAAAATCAAAATTATAAGTTATTAGATAAAGTTGATTGCACTTATTATTTTAATATGTTAAAACAAATTTGTATGCCAAATTGGAAGAATGTAACATTCCAAAAATGCAATTTCGTAACCGATGGATGATTACTTATTTCAATTATATTCTTCGTACTCATTTAAAATCTATCATAGCTACAGGTCTGAATTTTGGCATACAAATTTGTTTTAACATATTTAAACAATAAATGCAACCAACTTTATGTAATAACTTATAGTTTTAATTTTCATATTGATACTTTATAGCTTCAGCGTCTAAATTTTTAGCTAAGTATCAATATGAAAATTAAAACTATAAGTTATTACATAAAGTTGATTGCATTTATTGTTTTAATATGTTAAGACAAATTTGTATGCCAAATTTTGAAGAATGTAACATTCCAAAAATGCAATTTCGTAACCGATGGATGGTTACTTATTTCAATTATATTCTTCGCACTCATTTTAAAATCTATCATAGCTAGAGGGTTGAAATTAGACATATAAATTTGTTTTTACACATTAAAACTATACATGCCATTAACATTATCTAAGAACTTATAATTTTGATTTTCATATTTGATACTTATCTGAATAAAATTAGACGCTAAAACCATGAAGTCCACAGTGTCAAGTTCAATATAATAGACAGGTAAACTATAACTACCAATAGAATCTATTTTTCTGTATTTGAACAGGTATTTGTTGACAAAATAATATAACCTATTCAAATTCAATGTATGCGGCATCATAATAACAAATTGACTTATAGGTTATGGACCACATACATATGATACGCGTCGGCGTATCAATTTTGACGGTTTTTACTGGCTAAAAATATTGGCGAATCGTTGTACAGCAGGTCATTTCCGACAATGAAATTTTTACTAGGGAAGGATCAGTCTTAATATATTAAAAACACGGATTAAATTGAAATATATAGAAATCCTCAAAATGTTGTCTCGGTACATAAATATAATCCTCAAATACATGATAATGGTTTCTGTTGAATATAATTACCCTGGCAAAACGCTAGCAACCGTTTTCGGGTTGCTGATGAAGTTGCAGTTTTAACCGTTGAGGCTCCATCTCAGTAATCAATAGCGGACAAAGCGAGAAGCTTTCGGCTGGTTTTCGCAGTCGTTGTAGTAGGATGTGTTACCTATTGAGAAATTATTCCGTCAACAGATGGCGACATCTGCTTTGCAAGCCTCGAAAATTAAGAATTGTACACAACTGGAAAACTGAAAAACCTCAACTAAATCATTAGCACATCGCATAACACTCGACATACTTTATAATCCATTACTGTATTATAATGATTATGTATGTTACGATTTAGTAAATAAATTATCGATAATATATATCACATTTTATTATTTTTTAATTTACTCTTAAAATATACAAAAATTATTTTTTTATCGTTTGTTCAAAATTTGTTACTCACTATATAATACAAAAATTTTTTTTATTATATTAAAAACAACTGCTTGCAACAATTAATATTATGTTACCAATCATTAATCGTGTTTTTTATATTTGAGTTCCTAGTTTCTGCAATAAGAAATCGAACTGCCTTTTCTGCAATTGAAATATCTTAATACTCCTACAGTTTTGAAGAGAAAATAATTCATAATACATATAATATACATTTTTTCGAAAATACTCATACGTCAAATTCCGAAAAAAGTACTTTCGTGAAGTTCAGAATCGAAAAAATTTTTTGATCGAAAGCTAAATTATAAATTATGAAAATTGTTCACTTACGAAAAATCACACACTCTACTTGAATTAAAATCTATTTAACAATTATTATAAACAAATTTTAATGGTTAAATTCTAATAATTTTAAGTTTCGATATTTAGTTATAATACTACTTGACTGGATCAAAAGTAATGAGGATTTGAAAAAAAATGTGATAATCTCGCGAGCTCTATAAGTAATTAGCGTATTCAAACGTGCGTAGTTTGTGACCAGTGCATCCGATTTCAAAAATTTTAGGCTCAATTTAAAGCTCTTGAGCTGCACTTTCTTTCTATGTATAAGAAGTATAGCGCCAAGTCCCATAGGATTCACAATACATGAATAATACGCTCGACAGTAAAAATGCAAAAGAAAATGTATCAACATTTTTGCATTTTTTCGATCGGAAAGCCGGGTGGCAACCGACCACTTCCGAGGCGGAAACCTAAACACTAATCCCTTTAATTACGGTCAAGTTAGACAAAAGCAAAATTACAAATTATGAAAATTGTTCATTTACGAAAAATCGCACACTCTATTAAAGTTAAAAAATTTTCAATAATTAAAAACAAATTTGAATGGTCAAATTCTGACAATTTCAAGTTTTAATTTCTATATTCTGCTGTTTTCATATTGAATTCTGTTTTTCTCGTGTAAAATAATACAATAATTTCTTA
>JACCIB010001167.1:0-51433 GCA_018906965.1 Philotrypesis tridentata
AGAAGGACTGTTCGAAAATAAATACATGTGCAATTAAAATACCTCAAAATAATATTCTGAGATTTAACAATTTCAAACGAAAAGAACAGGTTCCATTTATTATATACGCTGACTTTGAATGTATATTGAAATCAGTAGAAGATGATCGAGTATTTCAAGAACATGAAGCATTTAGCATTGGAATGTATTTAAAATGTAGTTTTGATAACGAAAGATCAATGTATATGTCGTATAGAAAAAAAAACAATCGAAGCTGAAACACCTGCTCAATGGATTATAAAGCAATTTAAGATATTGTTAGCTGAGCTAGAAAAAATATACAACAATGCTATAGAAATGAATCTTTCAGATATAGAAGAACATGCTTTCCAATTAGCCACAAAGTGTCATATCTGTTTACAAAATTTTAAAAATGGAGAAAAAAAAGTTAGAGATCATTGTCATTTAACCGGTAAATTTAGAGGCGCAGCTCATAACAATTGTAATTTACATTATAGAAATGCTAGTTTCATACCAGTTGTATTTCATAACTTAACAGGCTACGATTCACATTTCATTATAAAAGAAATAGCTACACATCCTGACTTTGAAGGAAATGTTAAAGTATTAGCTGAAAATAAGGAACGATATATATCTTTCACAAAAGAAATTAAAAAGAGCTTTATTCACTTTCGATTTATTGATTCATTTCGATTCATGCCATCGTCACTGGATAAACTGGCTTCTTATTTGTCAGAATTAGATATTGTTGAATATGAATTTAAGAAAGACAATTACACTAAAGAACAGATTGAATTACTAAAGAGAAAGGGCGTCTTTCCATACGAGTATGTGAATAGTTTTGAGAGATTAAATCAGCTTTACTTGCCTAGTATAGAATCATTTCATAGTCAATTAATAGACTGTAATATCACCGAAACTGAATATCAGCATGCTCAAAATGTTTGGAATGCTTTTAATATTAGAGACTTAGGAATGTATTCTGATTTATATTTAAAAACGGATGTGCTTCTATTAGCCGATGTTTTTGAAAATTTCCGTAAGACATGCTTACAGTCATATAAGCTCGATCCAGCACACTATTATACAACACCAGGATTAACGTGGGATGCAATGTTACAGTATACAGAAATTGAGCTAGAGCTTCTGACTGATATTGATATGATATTATTTATACAAAAAGGTATACGAGGTGGTATCAGTCAATGTTGTAATAGATATGCTAAGGCTAATAATAAATATATGGGTGCTGATTTCAATGAAAATGAATTGAGTAAAATTTTAATGTATTATGATGTTAATAATCTTTATGGTTGGGCTATGACACAGTCTCTACCGTATGGAAATTTTACATGGGTTAAATGTATTGATAGCAATGACTTTTTTAATGTTTCGGATGATAATGATGTCGGTTTCATTTTGGAGGTAGATTTAGAGTATCCAAAAGAGCTTCATGATATTCATAAAGATCTCCCACTGTGTCCGGAACATAGAGCGCCACCTGGTTCAACTCAAAAGAAACTTCTTACAACATTATATAACAAAGAGAACTATGTGATTCATTATCGAGCATTAAAACAGGCTTTGCAATACGGACTTAAGCTTACAAAGATACATCGAGCACTACAATTCCATCAAAAGTCATGGCTCAAACCTTATGTAGATTTAAATACTGAAAAGAGAAAACAATCTAGGAATGAATTCGAAAAACTTTTTTATAAACTCATGGTGAATGCAGTATATGGGAAAACGATGGAAGATGAACGTAAAAGAAAGGATGTAAAATTAATTAATAAATGGCATGGGCGATATGGAGCAGAAGCACGAATCGCTCTGCCTAATTTTCATAGTAGTGCTGTATTTGATGAAAATCTAGTCGCAGTACAATTGTCATGGACAACCATAGGTATAAATAAACCGATATACATAGGACTTTGCGTTCTAGATCTTTCAAAAACACTAATGTATGACTTTCATTACGGTTATATGTTGAATCGAGTTGGCTCTAAATGTAAATTACTATATACCGATACCGATAGCTTTATATATGAAATCGAAGGTGCTGATATGTATGAAATTATGAAAAATGATATAAATAAGTTTGATACATCTGACTATCCTGAAAATAATCAATTTAATATACCTCGTGCTAATAAAAAGGTTCTGGGAATCATGAAAGATGAGTGTAATGGTTGCATAATGCAAGAATTTATAGGGTTACGAAGTAAAATGTATAGTATTTTAATAGAAAATGAACAACCAATCAAAAAAGCAAAAGGTGTGAAAACACATATTGTCAAAAATAGCATTAATCATGAGGACTATCGACACTGTTTAGAACAATTACATATTATTAAACGTACACAATGTAATATACGCAGCAATTTACATATAGTTCGAACCATTAGGGAAGAGAAGGTTGCACTGAGTCCTAACGATGACAAACGCTGTATATATCCCAATGATCCCAATACTCTTCCTTGGGGTCATTATAGGACATTAGAAATATCTCGTTTCAAAGATAAACGAGAAAAGGAAGATCTGTCACCAAATGACGATAGAGGGCAGCAGGATTGCATGAATGTTCCTCAAAATGCCGACAGACGTCTCTCACAACAGAGTATTTGTAGTGGTAGTGGGGAGGAAGGTCCTCCAATGAAAAGACCCAGACTTGAAATGGAGAGGGAAACGGCGGTAGCTGCCGCTTGGGGTCTAAAAGTAGGAGCAATGCGTTCGAATAAGAAATAGCTGAGGAAGGGAAAACTTTGGAGAGGGAAACGAAACTGGCGGCTCGAGTTCTCAAAGAGGGGATGCTTGTAACAAAACCGAGAGCTCGCTTGACTTGAGTACAGTTCTTCAACGATAGCTTGAAATAACAGTCGCTTCTTCTCCAACGCTCTACAACTCTTAATAATAAAAGTAAGTTTTATTCATAATATATCAAATTATTCTATTCATATAAATTCAGCTATATTTGTATCTAATCAATTTGATTATTTTTTGATGCAGAATGGATTTCTCTGGATTGAACAAAGCTGCAAAGGAGATTGCCTACCTACCTAAAAAAACCATGGCTGAATTAGATAATGATTGTACATACAGTGTATCAAAAGTCCGATCATTGAATACTCGATTTGGATTCAGCGTTGTACTCGAACTTGATCAACAATTTCAAGTATTTATTCCTAAGCGAGTCGCCACAATTTTGGAATCAAATCAAACATTATTAAATGCTCTTATTAAGAAAGCTAGCGAAGGAGAATTGTTCCTGCTTCATATTAAAGATAGCACCTTCGAATTTGTATAAAAAAATCTATCGTTTAATATAAGAATACATGTAAAACTAGTATAAGACTTATAAATTCAGTTTAATAAATGCGCAGTATTATACATTCTATCAAATAAAAAAAGCTCGTTATCAATCTTATTTTGAAAAAGTATATATACTATATTAAACTATATTATATCATTATTATACTGTATTATATAATCATTATACTATATACCATATATATTATATGATTCTTTTAATATGCCGCCTGTAAGACATAGTAGGTGTTTTCGTTCTTCTTCAAAACATGTATGGTTCGCGGAAAAAGTTCGTATTCATTATCTCCCTATTACGGATAGAGATTTCAGAAAAGGAAGATGGGAACAACTTGCGCGAGATCGTGAGCGCTTCCAACGTCGTATTATAGAACTAAATAGGATGTTATCGCAGATCCTTTTTAAAAAACGTATAATAATAATGAATCGTATGCTTGGACCTATACTAAAAAATCATTCTACATTATATGCATTTCATAAATTGAAAATCTAAGTAGAGGAGAGAGAGCCTCCCCCTCTCTGCTCGACAGAGAAGAGAGGGGCTTGAAAAGTAAAGTAGTGGGGTAAGGATCTTAAAAAAGTGAAGAGCACCGTGGACGAAACTCATTCTTGCGTAAGAATCGACTACGAGCAGTAGTATCCTCCTCTTCCTTCTCATTGTACTCTTCTGTTCTTAATAAAAATTAAATAATCATCTAAATTATAATCATGGATATCGAAATGTTAAATAATATATCAATGAGAGGTCATGGTCCGCTACAAGAAAGAAGTTTTCATGAATTGGATGAAAATCAAAGTTATCTTGTAACGGACTTAAAACATGAGGATACTCGAATTATTCTAGAGCTTAATGCTGAATTTCAATTAGCTCTACCTGATCGAATCTCTAGAGCATTGAATAAACACTACAATCTTTATATTAATATAACCGAAAGACTACAGCGCTATTCTTTATACTTAGAATATTATGGTTGTGAAAGATTCAAATTCGTCTATTAATGTAATGACATGCGTAATGATATTTATTTGTTGCGATGAAATAAAATTCAATACTGTATAATTAAAAAACTTTTTTTATTTTAAATAAAACATTTTTATAACTATAAATACATTTTATTGTTACATTTATTTTTTCCCAATTTTTCATTCTTTCATCGTATTTTTATCAATCCAAGAATTATGTGATTCATCAAATCCTAGCCATTTAACAAAAATTTGATTGTTTCGTTTTCTAAGTACTTTTTCCACAAGATATACATCGGGATACATAGCTTTCTGCAGTTCTTGCTCATAAAAACCTCCTGCGATGGGATTGCCTTTATAATCTTGTAGATGATATGTAACAGGTATTGTCTTCGAAATACGTTGAATTGTAAAAATTTCTGTGGACCAGTTAGGCGTATAGCCTTTTTCAAAAACATGCTTAGACTTGCTCACTCGTACTTTATGGCCTACTCTGAATTTCGGTTTCATGAATAGTCGTCGGTCGTAAGAGAATCGTCTTAGGACTTTGTTTTCATTTTTCTTATTCACATCCTTAGGCTTCATATTAATAGTACGATGTTTCCGATTGTTATAAGATTCAACTAAATCAGCAAGAGTATCAACCCATTTATAATTTCCTTGTAGACTAAATTTTTTCCACATGTTATTTTTAAGAGTGCGATTGAATCGCTCACAAATGGATGCCTTAAGATTGCTATAGTAGAATATAGATTTATTTTATATGCTGACATTAGACTTTGAAAATGTGTATTGTAGAATTCCTTGCCTTGATCCACCTGAATATTTTTTGGAACACGTCCTTTTTTCAATATAGACTTTATTGCTTTAGCGACATCTATACCAGTTTTCTGTTTAACTGGAACTGCCCAAGCATATTTTGAAAATGTGTCGATAATAGTTAATAGGTAGCGAAAACCTTTATTTTCTTTAGAATATCCTTGCATCTCCACAAGATCAGCTTGCCATGTTTCATCTATTCCTCGTATATCAACTTTTCGACGTGTATAATTACGACGTGCTGGTTTGTGTAACTCTTCTACAACTCTCTGTTGTTCCGTATTTACCATATTTATAAGTGGACTGTTTTACGTTTTTTCCAATTTAGCGATAATCTTTTTCTGTTTTTCCAATTCAAACTGTATGTAATTGATATTCGATTGAAGCTTAGTAATTATATTCATAAGCATAGTAACATCATTTTGAGAAGATTTTCGTAGTATTCGTAAGTTTACTGCATCATTCTCTTGTTGAGGATCAGCAAGATTACAAATTCTTTTATTCTCAGCGTCGTACTGTCCATCTTTGGTGATTTTGAAACCAGTATTAGAAGAGTTTTTCTTTATTTTACTCAATTCACGTCCAAATACGTCAATACTCATTATGATGCTCTAATGATTTATTCTTTTGATTTTATGTATTTTAAAAATTCTTCATGTCTTTGGTTCATTGTAACCTCTATTTTTTTAATATTTTTTTGCAATTCAATAATCGTACTCTTGAAACTTTTTAGTTCAGCTTCAATTAATTGAGAAAGAAAGTCCAAATTTACTGCATCAGTGGCTTTATGTGGATAAGCGACGTTACAGATTCTCTTATTATCTGCATCATACTGACCGTCTTCTGTAATTTTATATCCTATTCCAGGTGGGCCTCGAGAGCCTTCCTTTTTTTTGTTCAATTTTCGACCAAACACGTCGACACTCATTTCAATACTGATGATAATTATAAAAGGGTTCTCTTAATATACATAACCAGCTTCTCGGAGTTCCTCTATGATAGAATGAATTTCATTGACATGACTAGGATTACCAGCTGCTTGTTCTGCAATGAGTAATCTTAATCGATCAACAAGCTCGTTCGGATCATCCCAGTACACATAGTCAAACGCTGTTTTCTTTCTAGCTATTTTGTATCTAGGCAAAAGACCGTATCCACCAATAGATTTTCGCTTTTTAGTACCGCTGGTGATAGGAGATAAATTGGGTTTAATGAAAGTCTTAAATTTATTCAAATTCGAATAGCGATATTTTTCATTCGCGTCAAATCTTATTTTATGAACGTTAGTACTTTTAATAATTTCCATATAATTATCTTGATCCAATGAGCTAATTAATTTAGTATTAGGTTCTTTCTGAAAGAGAAGTTCCATTAATCCGAGAGTCTTTACATACGATTTATTGTTCACTGTCACACTTTCATTTTTAAAATAAATAGGAGAGTTACCAATCACATATTTATTTTGTTTTAAGCAAACACCAAATGTTTTATCTAAATTGTTACTTTTCTTTGGATTATCATGTAATTGTCGAATATAGTCTCCTACAATCGAATCATTGAACAGCAAATTAGATGTATTTGAAGATTTATCTGTGTCAGTTATTTCGAAGGATTTATCAGTACTATCGTTATGCTGCGAATCATCATCTTCATCAATCTCACTAACAGCAGACTCAAATGAAGTATCAAGCGGTTGTATTGTCTCATCGAACTCATTGTCAGTGCTATTAAAATAATTAGATTTTTCTAACGTTCTATTAGAATTGAAATAGGACTCTGGTTTTATTCTCTGTTTCAAACGTAATTCTGTTTTCTCTTTTTTCAATGGTACTGTAGAAGTAATAGCATTGGCAATACCACCCTCATCAGTCACCCTTACGAGTTTGCTCAATGGATCAACTATTGGCTTAAAGTTTCATTTAAAGTCTTTTCTAAACTAGCTTGTCCTTTCTTTAATAACTGATGCTTTCGTCTGATTGCATCACGAGCTTGAGTTAAATGCTGAAGTACAATTTTCTCCCGATCAAAGTCTGCCATGTTAACACTTGTGTTATCTAAGAAGGAATAATCTCTATCCATTTACTCCATGATATTTATAGCAAAAGAATCAAATCCCTTGCGATATCTACCATTATTTATTGGTCTATCTCTATCGATAACCAAAAATCCATGATTATCGTCACGCCAACATTTTGAACAAATTTCTTTAAACTTCTCAAAAGGCATATCCGAATTGACGTGATCATTATAGATATGTTTAATGTTAACATCATCTTGTCGGAATAGTACTAATAAATTTACATTATCTCTAATGAGATGTTTTGGAATGCGAGCATATGATTGACAAAGATAAAAACTATCTACTTTTTTATGTCTACCCATACAAAAAAATGTTCTTACGTTATCTTGCTTTTCAGTGGCTATATCATCAAAAATCATAATAGAGTTTGGTAGCGTTTTATCTGGAGAGACAACTGACTCGTGCTCACTAAAAGCGAAGTACTGTACACCTTCAATAGGCTCTAATAAATCCTTCAGAAATTTATATTTAGGTTGGTTAAGTGATTTCGAGTACACGTATATATTTTCAAATCTGAGTCCATTAGGATGTGTAATTAATGTTAGTAAACAGTTAGTTTTTCCACAGTTGCTTGGTCCACAGAACAGTGCACGTATAGTGTTAGGTAGTAGCTCACCATGTCTTTTTTCTTTTTTTTCCGTCTCTACAACTCTATCGAAATTTATGACTTGAAGCTTAAGCGGCTGCTCTTTGAAATTCATGATGTTTGTTGGTCCCCAAACCATCAACGAATAAACTCTTAACGTATATAAAGGGTCTTTATATATTTTAAACTTCATTAACATATTGTTTCTCGAAGGTGCATGATGATATCTCATCGGCGACAAAAGATAAAGAAAGGTTGCGGTCTAGTAAATAAAATCATTAATAGATTACCGTTTGAAGCTCATTTGCCGGGCTATCAGTACTATGGACCAGGTAATAAATTGAATAAACGATTGGCTCGGGGTGATCCTGGTATAAATCAACTAGACGCAGCTTGTAAAGACCACGACATTGCTTATTCTCAAAATCAAGAAAATATTACAGCAAGACACGAGGCTGATAAAATTTTAGCTGAAAAAGCTTGGAACAGAGTGCGAGCTAAAGACAGTTCTTTTGGTGAAAAAGCAGCTGCTTTTGCTGTAGCTAATATTCTGAATCTTAAAAGAAAATTTGGTATGGGTATCAAAATGACGTCAACGTACAGGAAGAAACAGAAAACAAAGAAAAAACATGGGAGAGGCTTGAACAAGCGGAAGAAATGTAGGAAAAGTAAAAAATCAAGAATTACATTGAAGAAAATTATTGAAGCTGCGACGAAAAGTGCAACACCTAGCAACAGATCACTCGTAGTCATTCGATCGGCTTTAAAAGGGGCTAAGGAAGCGGTTAAAAAAGCAGGTGGGAAGCGTAAAATAAATATACCTCGTATTCTACCACTTCCAGCCAAAATAGGTGGAGTTCTTCCATTTTTGATTCCATTATTTGCTGGCTTGAGTGCAACTGGAGCTTTAGCTGGTGGTGCTGCATCAATAGTTACAGCAGTAAATAATGCTAAGAGTCTCAGAGACATAACAAAACTATGGAAGCTATTGCTTTAGGTAAAGGTCTTTATCTCAAGCCATATCGCAAAGGTTATGGTCTTCACCTTAAGCCTTATGTTAATGGACAAGGTTTAAAAAAAAAAAACTTCAAAATAGCTTTACCGAAGCGTGCATTAACTGATTTAGACATAAAAAAGTATGAAAATCAATGAGAATTAAACATTTTCGAGGTGTTTTTATGCGTAACGCTTTATCTCCTAATGGCTCGCACTATCAAGAATCAGCTGTTGTGAATCTAGATGATAAGAGTACTCATTGGGTAGCCTATAGAAAGAGAGGAAATGAGGTTATCTACTTTGACAGTTTTGGAGATCTACAACCACCTATAGATTTATTACTGTATTTTAAAAATGCTAACGTTAAATACAACTATGAAAGATATCAGGATTTCAATACGTACAATTGCGGCCATCTTTGTTTAAAATTTCTTTTGAATAAACTATAAAAAATAGATAACACATGAATAGCAGTCATTCGATAAAGAACTATCATGGAGAATACACTAACATTGAGTCTAACAGGAAATAAATCAGTACTCGAAGCATATTATTTCCCACCGATTGAGCTGAATCCTAATAACAAGTATGAACTCGGACTAATAGAGCTGTTAACCTTTAATTCAATACCAAATATTGACGTTGGTAGTAATAAATTTTATGTTGATAAGCATGAAATTATTTTACCAACGGGTAGTTATGAAATAGAAGATATCGAGACCTTCCTTCAAGAAGAGTTAACTCCCAAGGGAATATCATTAACTTTAAAACCAAACAATAATACACTACGTAGTGTTATTAAGTGTAGCCATGAAATAAATTTCAATCCGAACGATTCTATAGGAACGATTTTAGGTTTTACTAAACGTGAACTGACTGCAAACGAAACACATAATTCTGATTTACCAGTCACTATACTCAAAGTCAACGCTATAAGTATAGAGTGTAATATCACTGCAGGTGCATATATAAATGAACGCAAAGGACACGCTATACACGAGTTTTTTCCAGCAGTACCACCAGGATATAAGATCATAGAAGTGCCTTCTCACGTCATTTACCTTCCAGTCACCGTCAGAAGCATTGATCATTTACAGATACGTATTGTCGATCAAGACGGAAAATTGGTCAATTTTCGAGGAGAAACTATCACAGTGCGATTGCATATGAAGATAGTATAGTAATGGGGATAGTATATAATCTCAAAGTTGGTCGAGGCTATATTAACCGACCGAAATGTCGTCCGACGATCAGTCGACAGCGAGCTACCACAGCACTCACGCATCAGAGCATTCAGTTTCTAAAAAGTCTAAAACTAAAAATCGTGGACGATTCTCCTCGTGGTGGAAAATATCCTGTGTATTAGTTTGCTGCTTACAACAAAATGGAAGAAATTCTAAACATTCATTCAGGTGTCGATTTCGATGAGTCCATAGCTCATTACGAGATTCATGCACATCAGCCATATTCATTGACATACTTCAATAATAGTGATGAAATTCGTATTGCAATTCAAAATCAGGATCTGTGTCTCCTACCATCGCGTAGTATGATTCATATTTGTGGGCGATTAGCAAAATCGCCTGGTACAGCTGTGGTAGAAAAAACGAAGTTTGTTAATAATGCCATCTGTCATTTGTTTGAGGAAATTCGGTATGAGATTAATGCTATTGAAATAGATAGAATAAAAAATGTTGGCTTAACAAGCCTTATGAAGAACTGGATTTCGCTCAATTCAAATCAAAGCTCCATTGCTGAAAATTCGGGTTGGACTGCAAATAAAGATGATGTGGCAATAACAAATAACCAAGGTTATTTCGACGTAACTATTCCTCTTAGTATGCTGCTTGGCTTTGCAGAAGATTACAAGAAAATTGTGGTTAATGTTAAGCATGAACTTATTCTCACTAGATCACGAAATGATTTAAATACTGCTATAGTTGAAGGAACAGGAAATCCAGCAACTTACGAAAATTTTAAAATTAATTTAACGAAAATTGAATGGTTAATGCCTTATGTAGTGGTAGCTGATAGAGAAAAAATTAAACTACTCAATCATATAGGACGTGATAGAGCAATTACAATGAGTTATCGCATATGGGAGTTGTATGAATATCCAAAATTACCCCTGACATCAAAGCACGTTTGGAGTGTCAAAACATCTAATCAATTAGAAAAACCACGATTTGTCATTTTAGCATTCCAGACTGCACGTAAAAGTGTACCAAATGCCAATGCCAGTAATTTTGATCACTGTAATATTAGTAATGTAAAACTATTTCTAAACTCTCAGTGCTATCCGTATGGAAATCTAAATCTAAACATAAATCAAAATCAGTATGCTGTATTATATGATATGTACGCTAATTTCCAAAGCGCATACTATGGAAAAGAAAATGAGCCTATACTTAATAAAACCAATTTTATTACGAAATTGCCTTTAATAGTTATCGACTGCTCCAAACAAAATGAATCTATCAAAAGTGCGCCTGTGGATGTACGTCTTGAATTTGAAACAAGAGAGGATTTCGCCGATAATACAGCTGCTTACTGTTTGATTCTTCATGATCGTATTGTTCAATACAATCCAATCAGTGGAGATGTTAGGAAGTTAGTTTAAAAAATACATGAATAACTGTAAACTACATTATAATTTTCTGAATAAAAAATACTTTTTATTATTTAAAAAATTTATTTGTACACTTTATTTATACCATATGCACACACACACACACACACACATAGACATACACACACACCCACACACATGCATACACATACACACATGCATGCACACACACATACATGCACATGTACACATACACACACACACATGCATACACATACACACATATACACATGCATGCACATGCACATACGCACACACACACACACACACACATTCAAAAGCATACACATCATATACACACATTCAAATGCACATACAATGCATGCATATATACATATATATACATACAGATTCAAATGCACACAGACACGCATACTCAAATACACACATACATACAAACACATATACGCACGCAGATACGCATACACATACACCCGCACACACACACATGCATGCACACGCACATACGCATACGCACATTCAAAAGCAAACACATATGCACACATTCAAACGCACACACAATGCATGCATATATAAATACAGATTCAAATGCACGCACACACGTATACTCAAATACACACATTCATTCAAACATATATACGCACATACGCGCACGTACGCACGCACGCATGCACACGAACACGCACAGTCATCTTATCTCAGACGCCACATATATAGATATACACAGGGTACGAGTATTCCCTCTCTCCACCGACAGTGTATGTAGATATATGCAGGCTACGAGTACAGCAGTTTTCGTTTACGTCTCCACTCTAGCGCTACATATATATAGATATACACAGGGTACGAGTATTCCCTCTCTCCACCGACAGTGTACATAGATATATGCAGGCTACGGGTGTTCCCCCTCCACTCTAACGCTACATATATAGATATACACAGGGTACAGAGCTACAATAGCGCTAGTCGGACACTAGCTAAACTATACATCCCACTCTTACAGACTAGATGCACAGCGCTGCATCTAGTCCCATCTCTCTCGCTCTCTCCGCCGCCGCCGCCGCCGCCGCACTAGCCCCCCTCCCCATCAGCGGGGCTAGAACGTACCTCCGTATATTCCGATCGGCTAGCTCCCCTCCCCATCAGCGGGGCCAGGTCCCCCCAGCGGGGCCAGAACGTACACGGTACACCTACTCTTAGTGTATAAGTTCTGCCGAAAAGCTACGGAGCGCACCACCTGGAGTGCATCGGCGATGCTGTTCACCTAGAAACCGCACTGGTTAGGAAAATACATCCTAGGCACTTAGATAACCAGATATTGGTCTTTGGCATAGGGTACCCTGGTGACCTAGATACTCTGCCTATTCGAAGAACACGTAATGGATTACACCACCGTAATTCCTCATACCACTTTTTTTCACTTTCAGTCATTCTATTTAACTGGAGAAAATGCTCCGCTATATATGCATATATCTACGTATGCTTGATATGCTACTTGGACTCCGTCGTCGACCACCTAGATTATCTGCATACCTTTCAGAGTCACTATGTACAATTAAATCCTCTACTCTAAAAGTCGCGCTATATCTATATTTACATTACTATATACATTCAGCACGCCTATCAACATGACCATCATAGAAACCGAAACTTTAATGATTTTTTTCTCAAAAACTGTAGCTCTCCGACAGTTTCACCTATGGAGACTTTTACTCAGAAGATCCTAAACTATAACATGTCAAATTTTTAGCGAATTTGACTAGGAACCAATTTCCATAAGGAATGTGTGGGGTCCTTTACCATGAAATTTTTCAGATCATTTACATCACTTGCCTTGGAGTTATAGAAGGTTAAATTTCATGAAATCCAGGTTTTTTGCATTTTCTGTCTATTTTCAATAATTTGTAGCTCCTGAGGGATGCATTTTTCAACATAGGAACATAAGCACTTTTTTAAGGAAATTTTGTCTACTTTACAAAAAAAAATCCTTTTATACACACACATACACACGCACACGCGCGCGCACACACTCGCGCGCACACACACACACACACATATATATATATATATATAAGGGCGGCACGGCTCGACCCTTCGTCCTCGGAGAGGTTGGCCGTGGGACGATCCTGGGAGGCAAGGCTGGCGGCGGCAATATGTTGAGCCCTGCGGCAGCGTTGGGCCTCTCAACGGCTGATGGCATCGTTGGCATTCGCGTTCAAGTGCGTGTGCTCTGGTCAAGGGCCGGAATCGGAATCTCTCGAGCTCTCTCGAGCGCTATCGCGCTCCCCTAGTTTTCGGCACGCATAGAGTCCGAAAACTCCCCATTCCTCTTCTTCGCGCGACGGCGTCTTCATTAGCGCTGTCGCGTCTCTTTGTTTCTCTCTCTTTCTTTCCGCGCTCTATACGTGCGCTGAAGTAGGTGTCGATACCTACTCTCTCTCTCTCTCTCTCTCTCTCTCTCTCTCTCTCTCTCTCTCTCCTAATACATTTCCCGTTCTCTTTAAACGGTTCGCGTGCAGCTCCTGCCGCCTCCATCCTCGTTTCGCCGTGCGTATACAAGTATGTGTGTACGCATGGCTCTGCGCTAGGCGCTTGTATGTGTGTATATACGAGCGCCTTGTCGCAATATATATATATATATATTGCGACTTGCTTACAACCAATTTAAATACTAAGATCAGTGAAACTGAGATTTCGATCTGGAGTTGGACAACCAAAAAATTCATGAAAATAACTTTTTAGAGTGCCAAATTACCTGCGTGATTTCCAAAGTGGGTCTTGAATATTAATACCACTTAAGGGGTTATGCCTGAGTTAAAATTCAAAAAAATCAAAAAATTTTTTATTTGATTTTTTTAAGGCAAATTTATTGTAGAATAAGCTGCTGAAGTCCTTTTTGCCCGAAAAAATTCCGCTACAAAGTTATAGGCCAAATACTAAAAAAATATAATTTTTCAAAATTGCGTATTATTGATGTTTTGTCTTATAGCACTTTTGATTATTCAAAACAATTGCCTTTTCATAGAAAATGTAAAATTAAATGCGTTTACAAACTCCTTTTGAAAATGCAATTTTATTAAAAAAAACACACATATTATTTACTGAATCATTACAAACTGTAAATAACTAATTTTTATAAAATAGTAGATTTTATTTTTATTTTAAATGTTCAAAATAAAATAAATTTAGAATTTAAATCTAGTCTTGTAATTTTTTAATCAAATTTATAAAGGGATAAAAAAACATACGTGCAATTAAATTACCTGGCTGAAAACATGGCACCTTTACAGCATATGGAAAGGGAAATCTCTATTTTACCGACCTAGTCGAGTTTGCATTTAGACATCAGCTGTTTCGCCTGCTGTCTGTAGTTTAGAAGCAAGCTGGATGTTGTGCTGTTATGATAACTTCTGAGTCTACTAATCTTCAAATTTAGATAAGTGTTTGGACTATAAATAACATATTATTTGTGAAGAATTGGTTCTTTGTGAGTTTATTCTTTATTTTTAGGTATACGGACTATGCATATCATGTGCACGCCTGTGTGTTAGATAGTCTCAAAGCAGCTCAAAGTCTACTGTAATTGTTAACAATCCTGTTAAAAAATGGGTAAGCAATTACAAAAATTATATTCATGTAAAATATGTTGATTGTGAATGCGTATCAAAAAATTAAATTTCAATTTCAGCTTTTGATACTGGTACATCAACATGTACAGCACCTGGGTCTTGACAAATCCCATAATACATAGGTATTTTATGTTAAAATATAAAAGAAATATGCCAAGCAGTTCATGTAAGTACTACTCGATAAGTATACATAAGTGTCTTGCATAAACTTCAAATGCATTTTTCTCATGTTTTGAATTTTTATGATTTTAGATCACTTGCCGCAGGATTTCTCATGAACCATCAGCCCAATCAAGCTGAAATTTTTTGGAGAGCTTCAGGGAATCCTTCGTCACTGCTTGAACGGAGGGAAATTGGCTAAGGTAAGTTTAAACAATGTTACGCATGTGAACATATGCATTATTCACTATAATTATGAATATTATGATCTTATGTGTTTCTCAATATTTAAAATTTTTATTTTTCAGTAATCCCTTCCGTTCAAGCTGAGGAGAAAGACATTTAGAAGATTGTCCATCCAGTTTGGTCTATATTCATCACCCGGATGCTGAGAATTCATACGGCAAAGGGAAAAATCTGATCAAATTTAATACTTCACACATGGAATTGTTTGTATAGTAAGTATAGATATATAATTGTTTAAAAATATGTAAAATTACAATTAATATGTATACTTTAAGTAGGAAAAATAATTTTTTTAATATTACTTATAAAGAATTTTTTTTGCCTAATAACTAATAATTTGTTTTTTTGAGATTTAACTCAGGCATAACCCCTTAAGAAACTAAAACGTCACTTGTCAAAATCAAAAACTTGGATTTCCTATCAAATACAAAAATTGATAAATTAGGTGATACTTGATTCTATGGGTAATATCGCAATTATTTTGACTGTTCGCAGTTTTTACGCTGACAACGCGTACGACACCGTCGTTGCCTGAATGAACTACTGTTATTCAACCGAGAGGCCATTGCAAGGGTAACATGTTATCCTCTTTTGCAAGAATCATTGTGTCGATCTTAATATTCTCAGGATTTGTAGCAAGTGGCAAAAGGACCATTTAGTTCGAGCATTTCAGGGAACAAAACACCCCTAAATGCTTAAGTACAAAATTTTCTTTATAAGTTATAATTAAAAATTTTCTATAATAGCTATTAATATAAAAAATGTTTTATCTTAAAGTGCTCATTCATATCTTTTACTTAAGCTATTGGAAACTAAAAAATATTAATTTTACATCTCACAAATTCATTATTATTAAGGCACGTTTTTACTGAAGTTTTGTTTTCGCTGTGCACGAGTATAAGCATTTGGGTAGACGAAATTCAATGTTTGATACCTTAGTTTACTCCTTAAGACCTGCACTAATACTTAAGTCAAGCACTTTTTTTATAAAAATTTTTTATTCTTTTTTTCAAACAAGCTTATATAATTTTGTTTAAAAATAATTAATATGAATTTGTAAAATATTACGTTAACTTATTTGAAAAAAAGTTAATTTTAGTTCAAGTCTTAAGGAGTAAAATGAGGTATCAAACATTGAATTTCGTCTACCAAAATGCTTCGAATCGTGCACAGCGAAAACAAAACTTCAGTAAAAACATGCCCTAATAATAATGAATTTGTGAGACGTAAAATCAATATTTTTTAGTGTTCAATAGCTTAAATTAAAGATACGAATGAGCACTTTAAGTTGAACATTTTTTTATATTGATAGTTATTATAGAAAATATTTTATTAACTGATAAACAGAACTTTGTATTTTAGCGTATATAGGGGTGTTTTGTCCCCTAATTCATTGAGATATTTCTTGTGCTATCTTTGCCAGAAATGCTGCTTCAGTTTCTGCAAGTGCTCTCAAATAGATCATCTATCGGTCGGAATATCGGAGTAATCCACATTTCGTTTGTTCATTATTAAATCATTAATTACACTCATAAAATTGATAATCTAGTGCCAAGCAAATATTCCTCCTGATAAATCCTCCTGTAGCGAAGAAGAACTTCTTATAAGAAGAGGAACTCTTCCTTTTGCACAATGGCATTTTTGGATTGTAACAGGAGGAATTTCTTTTACTTCAATGTAATCGTTGCGCCAAGCTGATATTCCTCCATCCTCAGGAGGAAATCCTCTGGGCCCTAATTTTAGAAGAATATCCTCCTACGACAGGCGGATTTGCGTTGTTACAGGAGGATAGTTTTCTGAGTGTAAGAAATGGGCAGGAGTAATGCCTATTAAGTAATTTGGATCAGTAGAAAAGGGTGTGTAACGTATGTCGTAAAATGTTTTTTAATGGATTTGACTACTGACTCCCATAGCCAACCAAAATGTAAAAATCTTAACGGAATAAAGTGTCATTCAATTTCTTCATTAGCTATCTGATTTGAGATCGTACGCGCGTTCTCTTGAGTTTTTAAAAAGTCATACAGCCTTTTCAGTTCGTTGTTTGCTCCGACAAAATTGGCGCTATTGTTGGAGTACAGATTTTTGCTTTTACCACAACGCGAGAAAAAATGCTAGCTAAAAATGCTTCGGTATTGGGATCACTAGCAACTTTTAGATGTACCGCTTTAGTACCGAAACACACTGTGGACCTTTCTTTTATAAAAAAAGGTTCAACTCCTTTGTTAACGAATGGGCGAGATAGAATGAGACGATTGATTGGTAAAATACCCTGAATATATTGTGGAATCGAGTTTCTGAAACGGAAGCACAAAATTCATGGGTGGGCGATGTGCTTCCTTATGTTTTATCCGTCGATAGGCCAATAACGGTGCGAACTTACACTGAGAGAAGAGAATATTTCTTATAAACATGTGTGTCCGTTATGCTCAACAGGCGCGCGATTAACAGTCACAATTGACATTGTAATAGTTACAATGTCATTTTAAAGATAATGGAAACAAGATGGCGCGGAACTTTTTTTTCTTGCTTTTTTATAATTATAGCCTACCCAAAAGTCCTCTTTGCGAGTCTTTTATACTCCTCTTCCTACTGCCCGATAAATAAATCTCAACTGGACCAAGTCACAATGACAGAAAAGCCGAGAGTCGGGCTTGAACCCAGAACCTTTGGGTTAAGAGTCCTTTTTTTATAGTCATTTATTTGCTTAATAAAAATTCATTATATGTACATAGTGTTACATACGCTAGCTCGCTAACGTTGAGCAATGCAACCCCTAACCATCCAGACGATAAGAGCGGGCCTCACACGATGGCCGGATATGCATCCCGGGCCGGTCAGCGACGGACAGTTGCCAACCGCTCTTATCAATATCGATCGAATACGTCACAGCCATTGTCTTCACATCAATAAAAAGGCAGGTGCAGGGCACCGCGCTGACCAGTCCGAGGCGGCCTGTCCGAGGCTCGCTACCCGTAACTCAGTCTGGGGCCTACCTCCTCCAGATCACGGTCAAGTACGACTTCGGGGCGAGCGCGCATCGGGACACATATACGTACGCGACAAACAAGCATCTTAACAGTGACACAAATCTCTCTCTAAAGTTTGAATAAAAGGATGAATCACTCGCACAGGAATCATGCGTCGCTTCATTCACCGAGCACCCTTCTCCACGATCACGGGCTTGAACCGTGATCGGCGCGAACCACACCCACACCTAGCTATCCTCACCATTCAATCTCCCTCCCCCGGAACAATAGTAAAAAGAAAACATAGCCAGGTGCAAAGACACGCAAGAAAAACCTGAACTTTATAATAGAATAAATAAATACGTAGGGTTCTTGAAAAAGAACTGCTCGCATATTGGTCAGTGCTCTGAGATCAATCCCATTTTTTTTATGTAAAATAAGTACAAAACTATTGATAGGCGGGGGCGAATCCGTCCGGTGTTAGTCCGTAATTTATATAACAGTAAAAAAAGAATTATAAAAACTGCTAGTACGCTTTGTTGATTGTCGAGGAGGGAGATGGGGATGGAGGGGGGATAGGTGGAATCGCAAGAATAACTGACGGTAGATTGGGCAGCTGAATACGCTTGTCGTGACGCTTAGTAATTGAAGGGACAAGATATTGGTGGCTACAATCAGTATTTACATTATTTCATCAATTTGATGGGTTAGCTGCTATCCTGAACCCACAGCGCCTAATATCGGCTCTTTGTTCGTTATCGGCGACCAGCCACTAATATCTTTTACAATTTTTTGGTATAGAGGAGCAATCTCTGTCGGGTATAGTGTTAGAATACTTCATGACCGCGTTTGTTGGGGGGATTGAGACGTTGATTTTTTTATTTGCGCTGTGCCTAGATATGTGATAAATTATGGGGTTGTTTATACTTGAAGTAATATAGCCGGTGCTGTCGAAATACATAAAAGATTGAGGTACTAGATAGCCAGTGATTGATTGTTTTTTACAGAGCTGTTCGTCGTATATACAGTAGTAATTTAGGTAAGTATTTTTTATATATTTAATTGACGCAAAGTAGTCTCGTGTTAACTTAATGATGAAACTGTCGATACGCGGGATATCGGCCTTGTTATAAAGGATCTTATTACTAATGAAGTATTTATTATCAGCGATGTGGTAAATATGCAGCAATGCTCAGAGACATGTCCGTTTGAATTTGCGTATCTTTTCCATGACCGACGCGCTCGTATTCCACCATATGGGGACCGCATAGGTAATTATGGGACGGATTAGGAGTTGATAACAGATGACTTTGGCTTTGGGCGACAAGGATTTCTTAAAAAAGAGTCAATGGTGCGCTTTGAAGGCACTTTTGGCCTTTGCGAGCTGTTTATTAACGTGGAGGTTAAATCTAAACAAATATTCAAGGTGAACCCCCAGGTACTTCACTGCTTTATGTGCTCAATGGGAATTAGGCTGTTATCGCTGCAAATGGAAATTTGGAATTTTTTTATAACATTACGGATTTTGGGGGAGATGAGATTAAATGGTTTATGAAATAAGATTGTCTCGCATTTCTGTGGATTAATGCGCAGATTCCATGAGCGGTAATGGTGATTGAGATTATTGAGAAGGGTTTCGAGTTTTTCTTCGACTATGGTTGGATTGGAGTCAGCAGCGAGGATAATAAAATCGTCAGCGAACGCCACCGAGTGGGTGTTATTAGTTACTGAGTTGAACTCGAAGAGGTTGGGGATTTTGTGCGTATAGATATTAAAGAGCTCGGGGGAATTGACCGTACCTTGCATAAGGCCTTCTTCTATTGCGGATGTCAGTGCGGAAGTTTAATCGCCGTTGTAAGTGACGAATTTTCTTGCTTACTTAAGTTGGATCATGATGAATAGAAGGCTGATTATCCAAATTGAATCAAAGGCCTTCTCATGGTCGATAAGACATGCTCCGACGACTCGATTTTCGTATAGGTGAGAATTGATATCGTGAGTAACTTTATGCAGCGCATAAGTTATAGGAGTATATAATGGAGAGGCTATAACTCAAGCCGAATTGATTATCTGAAATGATCTGGTTTTTGGAGGTGTGAATTTTGAGAGTTCAATTAATAATGATTTCAAACACTTTACTGATTGCGGGGGTAAGACTAATTGGGCGGTAACTGGTTGCATCGGTAAGGGTTTTGCCTTTTTTTAGTATAGGAAGGATTTTGGCTGTTTTCCAAGCTTCGGGAAAGTATTTGTTATTAATGCAGTTATTAAAAATCATGGTGTAATCGGTGATTATGGGTGACGGCAAATGTTTGAGTGTCATAGGGGAATATTGTCTTAGTCGGGGCAAGTTAGCATTTTTGCATTTTTATTTGTATTTTTATTTTATTTATTTTGCATTTTTTGCAGTTTCTTATAACTTTAGTTTTATGATTGAAATGTGTTGTTGGTAACGTACTGAAAATAACCTTCAAGTCTCGACTTCGGGTCAGGTCGGGAACATTGTTATTATTGCAAAATAAACTTCAAAAATGCACTTTTTTTAAGCTTTTCGTGAATAACTTCTTTATGACTCATTTTATGTAAAAAAAGATAGAGATGAAAGTTGTTCAGAATTGAATTTTGTATAAGGCACATATATTCTAGACTGCGAAATTAAGTTTTTTCATCATTAAATTGTTAAACAAAAAAATTTTTTTTTTAAATTTCATATTGCTACAGATTTCACAAAAAATAATTTTTTTCATTGGATGAACACCTATAGATGAGTTTTGGTACGAATAATTTAAAAATCGATGTCCGATCTTGATATCTCAAAATGGCGTCTTATTGCAAAATTATTTAGCCTAAAATTTCAAATTCATCTCCAAATTGCCCATGGAACGATAACTTGATCCAACCACCTTTAATCGATAGCTTACGACGTACTTAATAAACGCTAAAAAAAACTTTTTAAAAAATTAATATTTAACAACATTTTTAACAATAAATAATTTTTATTTTCGCCAATTTTGAAGTTAGATGAATGCAGTAAAGTCCATTTTAAAGTACGTAAAAAACCATGAATTTTCATGTAAACTTTATTTAGATCGGACCAATAGGAACGGAGATACGAAAATTTTTTCAATCGACGCTCACGCTGAAACTACTTAATAATTTTTGATGAAATTTAGTTTACAGCTTGCTCAAAAAATACTCTAAATGGTGGCATTTTACCCGATAGTTGTAATGGATCTATTTCGTGCAAAACGACCGACGAAAGAATGTGAAATTAGCGCGCGCGGCCGCGCTTCGGCCCGGCGGCGCGGTGGTGGGGGGAGCGCCGCTGCAGCTTTCGGGAACTTTAGATGTTAAATTCTTTTCTCGGCAACCAGAGGTCGTACGGTAATGTTTTTTTTTTAATTTTATGTGTTTTTTTCTCAGCTTTCATGTCGTGTTAATGAAATTGTCGTAGCTGCATCAACAATACTCGAAATTGACTTGTTTCCAAAGAAAAAAACTTTTTTCGAGGTATACACTATACGTACATGTATATATTGTGCAACAAAATACATTTATGATTATATCTGTGGCTTACAGTAAGAACCACTTAAGTGACATTTTCGTGTTTTCGAGAAAAAGCGATTTCAATGTTTGGAGTAATACGTAAGATCGAAATGTCAGAGAAAAGATCTAAGTATTGGCTCATTTGATTAGGTATCTGATACGGATACAACCGTAGTATTACATTTGTAAATAGTTTCATTATCGACGCCCAAGCTAAACAAATTACTCGAGTTAAGTGGTTCTGCGGGAACTTTGCAGATAAGTGGTTATGCGGTCACTTTCTTTGAGGGCTCGTAACTAATGTAATTTGCGATTAAAAAAATTCGAGCAGGGCATATTTTTAAAGTTTAACTCATACCCTTTCCAATGGTATAATTCAAATTTTCTAAAATTGTTATTAACTATGAAAAAAAACGGTCTAAAGGAAAAAAGCATGGTTTTTCCACAATTTTTTGATTTAATTCGAGATTTCAAGAACGTTTTCATTTGCAATGTATCTGGAACCCCTCTAACCAATGGGATAAATGTCCAAACCTAAAAGATACGTGATTTGGGGATTGATTTTGAATCTCGGTGTGGTTAAACTGGCGCATATTATAATTGAAAATTTTTTACGAAGACTTTTACGAATTTTTTATTCAGAAATCACAAACTTTTGGAAAAAATTTTCAAGAGTAATAAGTTCTTAGAATCAGCTAAGGAATACGTATGAATTTTATCAGAGCGAATCCAGTAATTTTTTTGTTTTTGCAAATTGACAATTTTTAAAAAATTTAAAAACGTTAAAAAATTTTTTTTAATTTAAAAATCCGACGAATACATCGGTATAGGTAATTAGATATATATTATACCGCTTTAATGTACTCCGCACGGTGTATCTCGCACAAAAATAAAAAAAAACGAGTGCACTTAAGTGGTTCTACGGTAACATTTTTACGAGAGACGCAGTTAAGTGATTATGCAATCGGCTGGCATTTAAAATATTTGTGCATTTCGAAAATCCTACTTTTGTACAATGAAAAAGGGTAATAAGAGCTCCTCGAATTCGACATAAAAAAATTTTTCGCAAAATGTCACTTAAGTGGTTCTTCCTGCAAGCCACAGATATATATCAGTACAAGAATAATAACTGCTTACTATTTTGGTAGTACATATTACTTTTAATGTTTTTGCTACATAGATTATCTTTACATGTATATTGTATATAGTATACTATAAAACATATTTATGATTATATACATGTGTTTGTGTGTGTGTGTGTGTGCGTGCGTGCGTGCGTGCGTGTGTGTGTACATAAATACGTAAAGAACATGTTTTTTATTCATTTATTCATTGACACACGCATATATATGTATATTGTATATACATAAACACATGTATATAATCATAAATATGTTTTGTAGTACAGTATATACATGCTTGGATAATCTGTTCAACAAAAATATTAAAAATAATATGTACTACTGAAATAGATAAAAGGCAATTTTATCTATCGTATTTGTATAAATAAATACATACACATACTCCAATACATATATTTAATAAAGTCAGTACAACTCCAAAAATATACTCAAAATTCGAAGCAATAAATTCCAATTGAATCCAACTGATTTTACGGAGATTAATACCTTAATTTAGTATAATATTAAAATAGAAAGCAGTTATTATTCTTGTATTGATATATATAATCATAAATGTATTTTGTTGCACAATATATTCATGTACGTATAGTGTATACCTCGAAAAAAGTTTTTTTTTTGGAAACAAGTCAATTTCGAGTATTGTTGATGCAGCTACGATAATTTCATTAACACGACATGAAAGCTGAGAAAAAAACACATAAAATTAAAAAAAAAGCATTACCGTACGACCTCTGGTTGCCGAGAAAAGAATTTAACATCTAAAGTTCCCGAAAGCTGCAGCGGCGCTCCCCCCACCACCGCGCCGCCGGGCCGAAGCAGCCGCGCGGCCGCGCGCGCTAATTTCACATTCTGTCATCGGTCGTTTTGCACGAAATAGGTCCATTACAACTATCGGGTAAAATGCCATCATTTAGAGTATTTTTTGAGCAAGCTGTAAACTAAATTTCATCAAAAATTATTAAGTAGTTTCGGCGTGAGCGTCGATTGAAAAAATTTTCGTATCTCCGTTCCTATTGGTCCGATCTAAATAAAGTTTACATGAAAATTCATGGTTTTTTACGTACTTTAAAATGCACTTTACTGCATTCGTCTAACTTCAAAATTGGCGAGAATAAAAATTATTTATTGTTAAAAATGTTGTTAAATATTAATTTTTTAAAAAGTTTTTTTTAGAGTTTATTAAGTACGTCGTAAGCTATCGATTAAAGGTGGTTGGATCAAGTTATCGTTCCATGGGCAATTTGGAGATGAATTTGAAATTTTAGGCTAAATAATTTTGCAATAAGACGCCATTTTGAGATATCAAGATCGGACATCGATTTTTAAATTATTCGTACCAAAACTCATCTATAGGTGTTCATCCAATGAAAAAAATTATTTTTTGTGAAATCTGTAGCAATATGAAATTTAAAAAAAAAAAATTTTTTTGTTTAACAATTTAACGATGAAAAAACTTAATTTCGCAGTCGTGAATATATGTACCTTATACAAAATTTAATTCTGAACAACTTTCATCTCTATCTTTTTTTACATAAAATGAGTCATAAAGAAGTTATTCACGAAAAGCTTAAAAAAAGTGCATTTTTGAAGTTTATTTTGCAATAATAACAATGTTCCCGACCTGACCCGAAGTCGAGACTTTAAGGTTATTTTCAGTACGTTACCAACAACACATTTCAATCATAAAACTAAAGTTATAAGAAACTTAATGATATTCCACATTTGAACTCCCTGACGCCCGGACTATCTAGTCCGGAGGAGGTTTTATTCGGCAGGTTATTGAAAATGAGGTGGGTACGGCGGGGGTCGGTGAAAAAGATTGTGTCTACGGGCTGTTTGGGGTTGGTGACCGGATTGGAGTCAGTTAAGGGGTTATGCCTGAGTTAAACCTGTAAAAAAGACATTAATAAGTAATAGGCTGAAAAAAATTATTTATTAATAGTATAAAAAAAATCTTTCTCCTACTTAAAATGTAGGTATTAAACATATTTTTAACTATTTTAAAAAAATTATATATCTATACTTACATTGTAAACAATTACATGTATGAATCACTAATTTTCAGTACTTTTTTCCCTTTGCCGCAGGATATCTCAGCATCCAGATGATGAATTGACACCAGATAGGATGTAAAATCTTCTGAATATGGTTTTTCACTGCTTGAGCGGAAGACTTTTCTACAAAAAATAAATTTTAAATATTTAGTAACTCATAAGATGATTATATCAGTAATTATAGTGAATATTACATATATTCACATACGCAACATTGACTTTTACCTTGTATTAGTCAATTCTGCTCCATTCAAGCAGTGAAGAAACGTATTCAGAAGATTTTCCATCCTGTCTGGTATCAATTCATCATCTGGATGCTGAGATATCCTGCGGTAAAGGACCTAAAATCATAAAAATGTCAAGACTGAGAAAAATGCATTTAAAGTTTATCGAAACACTTATGTATATTTAACTGGTAGTACTTACATTAACTACTTGGCATATTTTTCTTATATTTTGGCATAAGATACGTATATATTAAGCCATGTATGAAAACCCGGGTGCTGTACATGTAGATATACTAGTATCGAAAGCTGAAATTGAAATGTAAGTTTTTAATACGCATTCAGTCATCATGTTTTAGATGAATATAAATTTAACTATATAATAAATTTAAATATGAATATAAATACACTCACAAAGAACAGATTCTTCACAAATAATATGTTGTTTATAGTACAAAACACTTATCTAAAGTTGAACACTAGTGAGACTCAGAAGTTATCACAACAGCACAACATCCAGCTTGCACTAAACAGACAGCAGACGAAACAGCTCATGTCTGAATGCAAACTCGACTAGGTCGGTAAAACAGTGATTTTCTGTTCCATATGCTGTAAGGTGCCATGTTTTTAGGCGGTAATTTAAATTTGCATGTATGTTTTTTTACCCCTTTATAAGTTTGATTAAAAATTACAAGACTAAATTTAAATTCTAAATTTATTTTATTTTAGCAAAAAGGACTAAGGCAGCTCATTCTGCAGTAAATTTGCCTTAAGAAAATCAAATAAAAAAATTTTTGATTTTTTTAAATTTTAACTCAGGCATAACCCCTTAATGTAGTGATTGTGACATTATTATGCAGGTTTTCATTGAAGGTATTAATAATTGGAGACATGAAACGGTCAACTCGTGATTTACATTGAGTGTTTTCGTTAGTGTAGTGTGGAGCGTTAATAGTTTCATAGTAAGATCCGAGGACATTAAGAATCTCGCTCGGGTTTTTGATTATGAAATTGTTGTTGAGGGTGGGGAGTGAGTTTGTCTGGCATTGGGCTCGGAGTAGGATTGCATTGTTGTTTTGAGCTATTTCGAGTCCATCAATTTTAGGTAAGTTTTTGGGGCGAAAAAAACGGTTGACTTTCGGAAAAAATTTGTCCGGATTACGATGATCAATTGCGCGGTGTTGGCATTCCCAATATTTGTTATATGCTAATTTGTATTCTACTTTGATAATAGTGTTTATACTAAGATGTGAGATTTTATACAGTGAATGCGGTATTCAAAATATGGATGATCTCTCCTATGTTTGTACAGTTTGTTAAGTGTCGTTACAAGGAAAGACCTATCTTTATGCAGTGAGGTGATTTTCCGATTAACATATTGTAGCATATTGGTGATGGGTTTGAATTTAGGAACGATCTCTTCGATGCTGTTAATTATGGTTTTGTTGAGATTAAGCAGGTAAGAGTCGCTATTAGAGAGATTTTTGTTCGCGGGAACGGCAGAAGTATGGCTATTCTCAAGATACTGATGAAATCTAGTTTATTTAGTTTTTTTGTAAATTGCTCTTGCCTTGCTGTTGGGATCAATCGTGTTTATGTTATGTGTGAGTGAGATAGAAAATACTAGAGCCTTGTGGTCACTATTGTAATTATGTGTTTTTATTTTTCCTTGTGTAGCGTCGCATACTTCTATTCTATTGTCAATGATACAAAGATCGAGGTACGGTGAGAGTATTTTAGCTTTATAGCCGATCCCTTCATTATCGAGCCAATTTTTAAGCATAATGCCTTTACGTTTATCAACAGAGTCGCCCCAGGCCGTGTGGCGAGCATTGAAGTTGCCTGCGGCGATGTAATAGTTATGGGAGGAGTCGAGTGCGGCGCTTTTAAATAGATAGTTGAGTTCGTCGGTGAATGCTTTAGTATCTTTATTATTAGCGTAAATTAAGATAACGAATAGGTTTTTGTGGTTAAGCTTAAGCTTGACTATGGTGAATTCAACTATTGAATTATTTCTAGAGGACGGACTGTATATCACTTCGTAGGGGATATTCCGTTTAATTACTATGGCCGTGCCACCGACTTTGCTACTTTTAGGTCTGTCAGAGCGAATGATACCGTAGTCAGCGAATTAGATTTTGTAGCGTGGGCTTAGTTTGGTTTTTGATACTAGCGTTAAGTCGATATTATTGCTGGTAATACAATTTATGAGATCAGGGCGCTTGTTAAGTGAAATCCCTTGACTATTCTGGGCTCCCTGGACTATTCTGATTAGCTGTATGAGTTAAATTATCCATCAAGATATTGTACAGTTTCAAGAATTTGATTGATTCTATTCGAGTTAGTATTGACTATTTGCAGTAGGTTTTGTATTTGAGTGTATATAGAGTTAACTATTTGTGTTTTGAATGAGCTTAATATGCTTTCAATGTCGATGGCGGTAGTCGGGTTGGGAGGGGGAGAGGGGAAGGGGGAGGGTGGTACTAGGCTTTGTGTGCGAGCATCGCTGTATACCGGAGCTTTAAACGGCGGGAAACTGTTAAGCAGGGCTTGATGTTAGGCTTAGTGTAATTATATTTAGCGAGCTTGTTGCCGGTAGTATTTATTCTCGCTGTTTGAGTTTTGCAATTTTACGCTTTCTTTGCTTCGTTAAGGTCTCGAGCAAATTTAAAGAATGGGCATCCTCGGTAAGAGGCCGGGTGGCCGTTCTCGCCACAGTTGACGCAGAAAAGGTCGTTTTTATTGTTCGATTCTTTGGGGAGCGAACACTCGCCCGGTTGATGGTCTTTGTTACATTTAACGCATCTATAGCCAAGTGCATAGTTCGCACTCGAGTGGCCGATGCGTTGGCAGTTTTTACATTGGAAAATGTCGTTTTTCCTGAGCGGTTCCCACTTTACTTTTTGAAAAGCAACAGCTTTGATACAGGTCAGATTTTTGGCGATACTGTCATGCGAGATTTGGACGAGGAAGTGATAAAGGCCGGGATTAGATTTGTTGAAAGAAATTTTCGACACTTTGAGAATTTTTATTCCCTCATCAATTAATTCATCCCATTCCGCCCTTATCTCGCTCTCATCGAAATTACCACGAATGCCTTTCAAAACGAAGTTCTTAGCTTTGTTCGATTTTGGAGTATATATAAAATATTTAATTTTAAGTTCAGTAAGTTTGGTTTTAATTATAGTTAAGCTAGATAATTTTGAATAGTATATAGTGTGACTTCCGTTATCGGTTTCTCTTATAAAAAATTCGTTTTTACTTAGCTGGAGAAGCTTAAGATTATCGATTAACTCGTGCAGTTTAGTATTAGTGGTGAAAATGCGACGGTTTTTGTCAGGTGATTGCCCTCGTTGGTAGTGGTAGCGTTCCGTGCTGGGTTAAGAGTCCCACACTCTGCCTACTGAGCCGTCTCCGCTCTCAACGCGACTGACATTGTAATAGTTACAATGCCACGATTCTGTTAAATATTCTCTTCTCTCATATAACGTGTTTTGAATTTCTGCATACTTAGATTTTCTATGTTCATGCTTAATTATGAGATCAGTGATATGATTGCTCTTTGGGGTGTCTGCTGTCGAATGGTAATGCAGAATAATGGATTCTACCACTTATGCGTATGATGCCTCTATTATCGAGAAAGGGGTTTAAAAGTTTTAATGAGCTGTTATTATCTGCTGATCTTCCTTTTAGTAAATTATTCAAATCTTCACTGAAACCTGTTTCTTGAGTTAATCTTGGGACTCGAATCGTAGCTGCGCGAATTTCATGGACGAAATTCTGGGAAATTGTCTTTATTGGTTTTGATTATCAAAGTTTGTGCAGATTGTTCTATTCATTCAGGAGTGGGTTTATTTTAATTTTTTGTTTTATTGAGCTTTCTGACCTCTTAAGGGAGGTCAATTGCTAAACAAGGATTACATTTTGAGATTTCAAAGATTACAGAGTGAAAGATTACGGAACAGAGATTTCAAATCAGCGTTGCAAAAATTTGGAATTATTTATTTTATAATTCACGATTCCTTTTGGAATCATGAATTGGAATCATGAATTATTTATTGTATTATGTATTGCAATTATGAATTAGATACCGAATTGATTCTTATTGATGCGCAGTGGCATTTGAATTGCAAACACACACACACACACACACACACACACACACACACACGCACGCACGCACGCACGCACATATACATACGCGGACACCAATTAAGAAAAATAAACAATAAATAAGCAAAACTAGGGCGCCACACTCGGCCTTCCGTATTCGAGTTATGGGTCAAAAACCGTTTTTCGGAAATGTAAAAAATGTCGATATATTTTTTGTATACATAGGATCGAGCCCAAATTTATTCTGTCGCGACATTAACATAGGAAGAGTTTTAAAAATAATTTGGATGGATTGGAATTAATCTAGCAGAGATAGTCGTGGCCAACTGTAATTAAAAAAAAATCAGTTTTTTGAGCTTTACAATGCATTAAATCATTTGAAGCGTATAATTATTATGGTCAAAAATTGTATTTTTAAAGTATCTAGAACATTTATACTCAATATTTTTATGTAAAACGTATACCTGAAAATTTTTATTATGAAAAACTGACTATTATAATGTTATAATTCGATTTTGGCTTCTTAATTTGAATTCTAAATATTTTCTAGTCTTCATGTCAATAGGAAAAAGTTGTATCTTTTGGAGATCTACAACATTTCTATTCAACTTTTTGTGTAAAATGTTTATAATTTGAGTTATACCTAAAAAAACCGTTTTTTAAAAATCGAAAAAATGCCCGCATATTTATTGTATGCATAATTTCATACTGACACTTTGTTATCATAGGTATAGTTTACAAAAAAAATTTGGATTGATTAGGACTCATCTGATTGAGATAAACTTATGCCAAAACAATTTGATTAAAAATACATGTGAAATTAAGCATAAAGAGCTCCCATTTGAACAATATGCAAGTAATCGCAAAAAGGAAAATTTTATATATACATATGAGTTATACTCTCATAAATTTTCAGCCGGATTGGTTGAAAATTGGCTGAGATTGCTGGACACACATTCACGATAATTTATCTGGACCACATAACAAGATCATACTTTTTATCTTCGTTTCATTATTAATAGAAAACCGAGTAAAATCTGTACAGCATCCAATTCCTCTGGACCAAATAAAAATACCACCTCTCAGTATCTATCTTACATGAATAATATCATATATATATTTCGAAAATTTATTCTCGCAGTATTGCTTTCTCAAAGAGAAAGCTTTGTAACGGTGCAAATTTTCAAATCGATAATTTTCATGAATTCTTAGGTTTTGAGTCTTCCTGAGTCCGAAAAACGTGTTTTTGAAAATTGTACGGATGTGTGTATGTATGTACATACGTACGTTCGTATGTATGTGCCAAAAATTGTATTCACCATAACTCTCAAACGGATCGATATATCGAGCTCGAATTTTGTGGACATGTTATGGCACTTCTAACTTAGATCTGATTAAATTTTGGAGGCGATTGATGGTTTATTTTTCCCACCCGCCCACCCGTGCGAAGCACGTCTTTAAATAGCTTCCTAATTTGGTATGCAGCTGCTTTTACTCTACTACCCTGTCCTTTTTACTATCACCCCGCACTTTAATCTTATACCCTGCACTTTTTAATATCATCCTTCACTTTAGTCTAATACCCTGCACTTTTTTCTGCCATCCTTGCCTAACTGCCTTGCCTAAACAAAATTAATTGATTATACGCTACATTATATTTATACTATATAAGTACATGTTTTTTTAAAGTATAACAATAGTCAATTCTGCGTAAAGTTTTTCTTTGAAAAAAAGTATTTTTGTAGAATGATTTCGTGCATATATAAAGGTGATCAGTACTAGTATAAAGAAATGTTATTATATATTTAAATAAAATAGTACAATTTCAACAGGGAACAAAATGTATCATTTATTTTCAACAGAAGATTATAATTGATAAGTACAGTAATTTGACAGTGCCTAACTATTAAATCATAAATTTATTAATTGTTTAATTCAATTAACGTGTCAGCGTAAGATTAAACGAATGTTGTCGCTATAATAGCAGACATTACTAAAAAAGTAAAATAAATGTTGTCGCTGTAATAGCAGACATTACTAAAAAAGTAAAATAAAAGTTGTTAACACATTGTCGCTGAAACGCAAACTAATTTCAAGAAATTTAATTTTAATGCGTCATAAGAATCAATCGCAATCAATTTTGCTTTCTTAAAGACAAAGCTTAATTTTCTCGTTTTAATAGCAGATAGATATTGTCGCTGTAATAGCATACATAGTATTACAAGAACATTAGAAAAGCATTTATGATGACATTGTTGAAATATAAATTAATTTATGGCCAATTTTAAACTCTCAACCGCAGCCGTGGCCAAACCTTACGTATATCCAATTCTGTACTGCTTATGTTCCTTTGAGAAAGCATTCTGCTACTCAGTTAGCAGCGGTTTTTTTTTTATAACTCAAAAATTGGAATAAAATCTTCCACAGCTTCCGATCCTTACGGACCAACTAACAAGACCATCTTTCGTTATCTCCCTTACACGAATAATATCATATACGTATTTTTAATTATAAATTTCCAAAAATTAAGCTAATGTAAATTAATTACTTTTTTATGTATCGATCGAATAATGAAGAGAATTAATCGTTAAACTTAAGTTCAGGGTATCAGTGCGTTCAAAATTCTAAAGGCTTCATCCTACGGATTAACAAAAAAATTTGTAAACAGAGCTTTCTTCAGTACAAAAGTATCTAGATATATTCTAATACGAAAATCAAAGTTTAAGACCAGTTAATAAATCAAAATATCCCTTGTCAAAACCAAAAAATTGTATTTCATATCTGAAAAAAATATATATAAAATAGAATCTATGATGAAAATCATTCTTGAGATTTTTCTTAATTCCAAGCTAATAATCAATGAAAATATCGAATTGTAGTACAAAATCTACGATTAAAATAAAAATTTTCATCGATTTTTAGCATGGCAACGAAGCGAAATTAAGGGGTTATGACAGTGTTAAAATTTTGAAAATACCCATTTTTTTTATTCACTTTTTTCATAGTTAATAGTCTGTAGAATATGGTCCTGAAAGCCGTTTTTGGCTAAAAAAATTTTCCTCAAAGATATCAACAAAAAACTAACAAATCTGTTTCAAGTAAATTTTTGAAAAATCGTGATTTTTAAATATTTTAATTAGGCCAAACTTGTGGAAAGGATTGTTCTAACCCAACCCACTTTTTACAGAGTAATTTCATGAGAAATCTTACTGAAAATGTGACTTAAAAACCGTATTACAAACCGTTTTTTTCTCAAGAGTTATTAATTTATTTCCGTAAAATAAATAAAATCTGTAAAATTAATTTTTTTAAGATACTTTGGCGTAAAGTTCGTTCTTTATGCGCGTCCCATAGACTCATAAAGTGATGCATGTAGACCCTGATTTTACTTTATTCCCAGCAGAGTGCGCATGCGCACGCGCGTGGCCGCTAGCCGCAGTGGCGCACCGAAAAGTGCTCGTCGCTTGTTCGCTTGTTCCATAAATATACGCATATCTGTGGTGTATTGATATTATTATCTGGAGTATATAAATTCATTTTCATAACCTGACCATATCATTTTCTTTTCCTCACAAACATGGCTTCGTCCGATTCATCTGAGGATGAAAATTTTGACCCAGAAGTTGTAGAAAAGAGAGACTTCGAAAGTGAAAAAAGACTAATTATAAATAACTTACTGCCTAAAAAATCAAGAGCTCAATATGAACTAGCCTATGTAAAGTTTTTAAAGTGGAAAAGTGACAACAAAGCTGCTAAAATTAATGAAAGCATGTTAATTGTATACTTCAAGGAGTTGTCTAAAACATTCAAACCATCATGAAGTATATGGTCCAAATTAAGGACTGCGATAAGTCTGAGACACTCAATAAACATTAATGATTATAATTTGCTGAAATCCTTCATGAAAAATGAATTGAAAGGATATAAGCCGAAAAAATCAAGAATCTTAACTTGGTCACAAATTAAACAATTTCTCAATACTGGCGAAGATCATATCTATCTAGCTACTAAGGTAGACAATAAACATAACAATGAGTATACAATTAATTGTAAAGTTATTAAACCTGCTTACTATTTACGTATATGTTTTATACGTTATACTGATATTTGGCATATTTGGTGCCTTAAGATGCAATGAAATACTTAACGTATTAACTACAGATATAGAAGATTCTAATAGCCACTATCTTGTTAGTATTAGTGACACAAAAAATGATTATCCTCGTAGCTTTGAAATTGGTGATGAGTTTTATTCTACGGTAAAGAAATGTGCTCTGATGAGGCCAAGTGACATGTTTAGTAATAGATTTTTTGTGCAATATGTCAATGGAACATGCACCCGGCAATTCATTGGAAAGTCTAAAATTAGTGATGTACCAAAGACTATAGCTTTATATTTAAATATAGAAAACCCAAATGAATTTACTGGCCACTGCTTTAGGCGCAGCTCAGCAACAGCTTTATCAAATTCCGGTGTAAACTTGGCAATGGTAAAACAACTTGGTGGTTGGCGGTCTGACCAAGTTGCCCAAGGTTACATCGAAAACTCCATGGCCAATAGGAAAGCAATTTTTGACCACATTGCTCACTCCAATGAAAATACAGCTATCGATAATTCCACCAATAAACAAGATGTTTTAATACCATCAACAAGCAGAAAAGAAGTTCCGAATAAGCCACTTGAAATTGCCCAGTCATCGACAAATAAAAGGCAGCATTTGCAGGACATTTCAAATGAAAATAATGATACTCATGTACCAAAAACAAAGAAAACCAAATTAGTGATAGAAAATGATGTCGACAATGAAGCTTCATTTAAATCGGCATCTATAATCATTCAAAATAACGATATTCATCAATTAATTATTAACAATTATTATGTAAACAAATATGATAATGAGGAAAAGTAACGTAAATAAATTTTGTAAAAAAAATTTTGGATTTATTCTTTTTTTAATTAAAGAAATGCATGATTTTTCATATAAAACGAACTTTCCGCAGAGTATCTTAAAAAATCGTATATGCACCACGGGAATAAAGTAGGCTGCACGGCCGGTGAGTAGTTAGCGCCCGAGCGTAGCGAGCCACACCCCACTTTATTCCCTAGGTGCATAATATACTATTCTATGTGTGATTTTATGTTACTAAACTCAATGTGTTAAAGTAAAGGCATTCAACAAATTTGAATTTGCCACTCGAATAGGTTGTGCCTCACAGCGTCTGGTCGAGAATGAAGATTTCTGTTTGATCGGTATAGTAGAATTTTCTGTAAAGCAGCAGAAAGCAGCTAAACAGCTGTTTTTCATCCAAGACACTAGATCAGTGCAGTTAGTCTGCTAGCTGCTGTAGCAATGCTTATAACCTTAGTGGTGTTGTAAAAGTGCAAGAGCTTCTGCAGAGTAGAAAAATTATTCAGATAAGTATTGGAAACTAATTAGTAATAACAGTGTTCATATATTGACTGCCTGAAGTATTATTCTGCATAATTTTTAAGAACTTAAAGTGTATTTAATAATGGTAAGTATTGTATGTAACTGTAATTCATAAACATAACTTGATTATGAATAACTAACGATAATTTTTATTTTATTTTCAGCTTCTAAATGCTATTATCACACAGCATGACAAGCGCGTACCATCAAATATACTTTATTGTATGTATATTTGAGTACCAAAAGCAAATCAAGGTATGCCGGATATTTTCTGTAAGTATAGCTGAGTTCATTTGAATGATTTACATTATAAACTTTAAAAGCCTTTTACTCAAATTTAGTTTTTTCATGCTTTTTGTGTCCTCGCCGCAGCTTTCTCAAGGAGCCGTACTATCAATCATGATGAACCAAAGTGGGAAACCTTCTTTATGAGTATGGTCACAAACTGAGTGGAGCAGAATTGGCAAAGGTAAGTTCAAAGTGAATGTTACGTATGTTTACATATGTAACATTCACTATAATTACTAATATTGGCAATATATGTTTTATTAATTATATTAATTTTGTGTTTTTCAAGAATCTGTTCCACTTAGTCTGAGACCAGACTCATAATGAAGATTTGGCACTTTGATTCATCAGGATTGATGGTACGGTTCCATCAGAAACATGCGGCAAGTAAATAAAAGTGATGAAAATCATGATTTTTGGTAAGCAAATACCTTTAATTGTTTTTAAATGTTACACTCACTTTATGCATATTATTTATGCATAAACGTGATGTATAATACTTCTATTTGAAAGCAACAATATAGTTTTTAGAGCACCTATATATCTATTAATTTTTTACAACACTAACAATTTTTCTTTTTTTCAGGTTTTAACACTGTCATAACCCCTTAAACAATCCTCTAAAGAGTAAGCAGTAAAAATTTAAAAATAGTATATTATGCACCTAGAGAATAAAGTAGGCTGCGCAAAGAGTGCGGAGGAGTTGTCACCTGAGCGAAGCGAGGGCGACAACAAATTCGTAGGTTTAAGGTGGATCGGGCGTGACGGGTCGTATCATCAAAGGGCCAAGTGGGTAAAATATAATTATTTTTTTTTCTTCAGGTTTTAACACTGTCATAACCCCTTAAGAAAAATTTCAAGAATGTTTTTCATCTTGGAAGTCCAATTTTTTAGTTTTGACAAGTGACATTTTATGTTTTTAAGTGGTCTTAAACTTTGATTTACGTATTGAGACATATGCAGATACTTTTGTATTGAAAAAAGCTATCTTTAAAAATTTTTTTATATCAGTCTGTAAGATGAAACCTTCAAAAACTTGAATTTAAATATTTAAATTGCATATAAAGCTTCTGGAACATATATATATATGGTCTGAAATATATATATATATATATATGGGTGATTCTCTATGAGATCGGCCGACCGAAAATAGATATAGCTATAACTCTGAGAATTTGTTCTGCAGGTGGCCTCTGATTACTCTAAATAGATTTTTTGCATTGATTATCTTAGAGATACAGGGGGTCAAAGTTGGTAAAAACAGGTTTTTTTTCATTTTTTGCTAATTTTCAAAAATTCATAGCTCCTCAGGGAAGCATTTTTCACTATTGGGACATATAACAATTTGTTCTTAAAATTTTCTCAATTTTTCAAAAAAAATAATTTTGAAATCATATATATATGTATTATAAGTCATATGTGTAATTTAAACCTTAAAATTCAAAATTTTCAAGGTAAGACCCATCTGATCCCAACCAAAATTTTTGTAAAGATTGCTTATTTTAGTAGAAAAGTTTCTACGTATGTCCCAACCCATCAGAGTTGCTCTATTTCTTGCTAAAAATAAAGTGATTACTCATATTTTGCTACATTTGGCAAATAATGATCTACTTCCGCCTTTATAATTATAAATTCATCTGAATTAATTATAGTATGTATCGTAACGGCATGATTATCGTTCTCCAAAATAATCGGTCGTGTACAACCGTGGAATGAATCCACGTTTATTAATAAGCGTCTCGTTGTCGTCGGGCGTACGAAGCACGGCTCGGCCGACTCGTGTGGTTCGTACGGGTGTACGAGGTCGCGAAGGCGGCAGGGGACGAGGTATCGAAATAATGAGATATCCGTGGATTAAAAGAGAACTAGTGAAAATATATTGTATTAAAAAGAATACACAGAGCTCGATCTTACGAGCGGTCGTGCGACACCGCACACTACGCGAGAGAGAGAGAGAGAGAGAGAGAGAGAGAGAGAGAGAGGGAGAGAGAGAGAGAGAGAGATGGGGCTCAATCGCCCGAATACCGAGAGTGGTAGAGAGCTCGTACTTACAAGGTCGCACGTCGGTGCCGGGAGGTAGTCGCAGTCTCGTAGCTCTCGGACGCTGCAGTCGTCCTGGCCGACTGGAAGTGAAGTCTCACGCAGGGGGACGAACTCCGGGCGGTCGAATAGGACGAGATAGGTCGCAAGCGGGTGCCCGAAAGGGACACGAAAGTGTGTGGTAAAGAACCGACGCGAAGGATCGGTGAGGATCGTTCGGACGCTACCGCAATACTAAATAATTGTACGCGCGCGATACCGGAGGACGCTCCGGTCCTTGACACGGCGTTGTCATATTTTGGCAACGCGTAATCGATGGACTGGCAACGTCGCGGGCGGGAATACGCGTGCTCTCTCTCTCTAAATATCGGCCTAATATAGGCACTCTCTCGCTCTCTCTGTCTTTCTCGTAGAGTAGTGTCCGCTAGTGGTCGCTAGAACAAGAAATGTATTAGTACAAGTAGTACGGCATACGCCCGGAGAAGCGATAGCGTACGTATTATATATGCGACCGTTATAACACCCCCTCCAGACGCTGCGTACCCGTCCCAGCGTACCAGCTCGTGCTCACTACGCATATCCGGGCGATAAGAGAGTACTACTGCCAATACCAAACTGTACGGCTACAAATTAAAGAAACAATTTAAATAAATTGAAGGAAGAGAACAAAAATATTCAATAATAATAATAATATTAATAAAGAAGTTAATAAAACAAAAAGGGGTTACTCCATCTCTCTCTCTCTCTTTACATGTTTTCGGCCGGAGGCCATTTCGGTCGAGGAACATAAAAGAATAAACATCATCTGGCGTCAGTGCCTTTATTTACACAGGTAGAAAAGGGGAGAAAAAAAATTTTGGCAGACTTATGCCTGACGAGGTAGAGAATCAGGAGGGTAACAAAAAGAATACAATGGACTAGAATGGGGGGATAGGAAAAGAACATGTCAAGAAGGTAGGAAGTAAAGAATGACATGCCTATCTGCCAATACCCTACGCTGCCGCCTTTTGTGCTCGCGTTCTTCGCGGGGAAAGGGTTACGGTTTCCGTACGAGTTTTGTTTTTCGCACCTTTCGGTTGACCTCGCTTGGTCCTACTTTCGCCTACGCTCGCGGTTTACGTCGGTATTATGTTTGTCAGCAGACTATCGCAGTCACGCGGATTACTAGTGTTCATCGGCGCTTCGCCTTTGTCTTCCGATCGTAGATCTTCTTTGGCATCTTCTTCCTCCCCAGATGCGTTTCGTTCGTCTTCTTGATCCGCAGGCGAATCGACGGCCGTTCTCTCTTGGGAAGCCTTGAGATTTTCCACATCTGTTGGACCCAGTACTTTACCATCCAAATATTTCAAAACATTGTCAATGTACGGAAGAGGATAGGTGTTGACCTTGGTTAACTTGCTCAGATTCCTGAAGTCAATGTAAATGCGACGTACGTCGCTCTTTCCCTTCCTAACCATTCGGGCTGGTCTAGACCAGTCACTATCTGTCGGCTCAAGAAGGTCGGCTGCTAGCTTAGCCGTGACTTGCGTATGCATCGTTTCTTCGAGCTTAGGAAGTACCTTGTAGTATTCTTGATTAATCGGACGGCATGGCTGAACCTCCAATTCAAATTTTACTAGGTTGGTGAAGCCGAGTGGTCCCGTGTACTTTGGTAACGGACGGTCGAGCAACTCTTCCGATGCAGCTTGTTGTGCATCGGTCAATTCTAGTAAATCAATCGTTGCTAGGCTCGGTTGACCAGTCTCACTCACATCAGCTCCGTCCGTGCGAAGGACTTCAGTCGAATTTTCGACTGTTAATGTACGGTCGCGCGGGTTTAATCTAGCGTCAAAATGTAACAGAAAATCTGCGCCGAGATTAAATCCTTCACAAAGATCGGGAACGACCAAGGCAGTTAGCGTACGAGTCTGTCCGCCAATCGTGAAAGGAAGTTCAACAGTTCCAGAAACCATGGAGGTGCTGCCGTCCGCCATACAGGCGACAATTCCATCACATGGTTGTACAGTAGCGTTGCAGGCGTCAGCCAACTGTACAGACATTGTGCCGATGCAAGTCTGGGTTGCTCCAGGATCGTAAAGGGCCCTGATCCGGAACTCTCCAACATAGACTTGCAGCCACCATCGCTGATCTGCCAGTATACCGTTGCTACTGGTCGCTGCGCATTGCGCGGCAACAGTCGGTACTGCTGTAATAATATTTGAGGTCCGAAGTGTTAAAGGGTCAGTAGAGACGTCTTCTATTTTTCCCTTTTTGGCTTTTCCCTTACAATTGAGTGTCGCCTGGTCTGGGGCTGGAGGTTGCACACGTCCGATGCCCATAGCTGTTCTTCGTTCGGCCGTGAGGGCTTTATACCGAAATTCTTCTAGGGTCTTGCGCTCGTTTCTTCCGAAGATCAGTCTTAGTGCCGGAGCCATATTAGTATATAAGATCTCGAGCTTCTGTCCGATTGACGTGTCAGCTCGCATGCGGTCGAAGAGAGTGACCATGTTAAAGTAATAGTCACTTACGGTCTCGTTAGAGCCATGCGTTCTCTGGCATGCTTCTATCCATACTTTCGACCGCTCTATGTCGGGCATGCTGTATGTAAGCCTGGCTTCTCTGCAGAAGTCTTTCCAAGTTCTCCATTTCGGCCGTTCGATGCGAGCCCATTTCAAGGCTCCGCCGGATAGTAGCTGCGAGAGTCCATCTAATAACTCTTTATCTAACAGACGTGGACGGGCCAATCTGAGCGCATCTTCAACATCTCTAATAAAATCTTCTATGTCTTCATTCGGATTACCAGCGAATTTCGCCTTCCATCTCCGAATTCTGTTTCCGATATCCATGACTTCCTCCGGAATCAGACGATTTAGTTGACTCGGCTGACCCTCCCCCTTCCCAGACATATCTATCGTCCTGGCAGGGATTGTATGCCCCTTGTGAATATTGCCATTCTGATGTCATCCGATGATTTGCTTGTGGCAGTTCTGCCGTCGGCTGAGCTTTTGCATTCATCGGTGGTGTGTGTTGCATGTTGTTGTTCGACGTAGAGCCAGCTGTTGTGATAATTGGTCGAAAATAATTCGAGTAATTACACGCCGGTGTTGACGACTATTGAAACGACGTTGACTGAGCCCTATGTGGTAATGACGGTTCGCACGAGTTTTGCGAGGGCACGGCTTCTGACGTAAAATACCTATTTGAGTATGTCTCGTTAAAGTTGACATGACGAATGGAGTTAGCCGATTGAGTATTCGGCTGTCGTGAGAATTGTTTCTCTTTAGACAATAAGTCCTCCAGTCGAGCGTTTTCTTCCATAAGATATTGCACAAATTGCTAGCTTTCTTAAATTTCTGCTCGTGCTTCTGCACAGTTGCTTGAAGTTCTAAGATTTTCGTAAGCGTTTGCTCGTGTACCTTTAATGTGTGCGTCAGCGTTTTTTCCTGCATTTTAGCCATCTCTTTGTAATGATTAATATCGTCTGCAATTGGTTTCGGCACGACATAAATACAGCCGTTGAGTGACGTCACAAATTTGCTATTTCATACGTCCAGAATCTCCAATGCTCTGCGCTCGAAATGCTGCGAGCTATACTGGCTTTGGTTGTCCGAGTCTCGTTTTTCGTCGGCTGTTGTCGGTCTAAATTCGTGATTATTGATATACGAATTTCCAGATGATTGTCTAAGTGAATTCTTCTGTTGTACAAAATTATTCGTCGTTGCTCTAATAATTTCGTTGTAGCTTGTTGATGGTGAATAAACTGAGTCCCTTCTAACGTCTACAATATGTACCATATCTGGATTATTACTGCGTAGTAGAAAATTGCTGAGATCCGCGGGCATCGATTCTGAAATATACTCATCGCGATGTAACCTGCGCAGTCGATGTAAAAATTTTGCTTCTACCGGAATTACAGGGGATTCGAAGTCTTTCGCGCTATATTCTCCTATGAGACATTTATATAAGCGTAGTTTATTATCATTGACTATACCGCTGTCTCTCAGACCAATTTTCGACAACGCGGATGATAAATCGTAAGCAGTCAATTTTTCCAAATATTGTACCAACCGGCTGCTAATAATGTAACCGGGAGTTAACGACTCAGATAATGACATGTCTACAATCGAAAAATTATTCTCATTACACGAAAGAAATATAAAAAGAAATTTTGTACTTCACGTACGATTTATTACGTAGAGATGCTAAACACGGGGAAAAAAAGAGTTTAGCTCTAATCGTCCAACAACGTTAATAACAACACGGAAAAAAAATACTGTAAATCGAAATTATTCGCACGCGAACATCAAATAATCGCAATAAATAAGTACGAAAATAATTTCAAGTTTACATAAAAATAATACAAGTTACAAATTACAAATAATAAAATAGTGTTACCTAAATAAATAATATTGTAAATAATATTACACGTAATTACTTGTACGGCTATAGTATTGAGAGAGTCAGTCGACAAATACTAAGAAATGTGCGTTCGAAATACACAGTGAGAATCGCGCGGCTGTAGTAGTAGTAGAGGCACGCTCTACCCCGCCGTCGTGGGCGTGGCCTAGCGGCGCCAGCCGTGACGTCAGTGAGGCACGGTATACCCGAGCCAATCAGCGAGCGCGAGCGAGCCGGGTGGTGGGGGGAGCCGCGAGCGGGTGGGGGGGGGTGGGAGCCGCGAGCGGGTGGAGGGGTGGGAGCCGGGTGGGGGGAGGGAGCTCGCGGTCCGTGCGTGAGCTGGACCCGCCACCCCCTCCCGCTGGAGCGCTCCGTAGCGGAGGTGAGCTGGACCCGCGCGCCACCCGCTGGTGGAGCTCTCCCCGCGGTGGTGAGCTGGACCCGCGCGCCACCCGCTGGTGGAGCTCTCCCCGCGGTGGTGAGCTGGACCCGCGCGCCGCCGCCGCCCGGGAGAGAGAGAGAGAGAGAGAGAGAGAGAGAGAGAGATGCTGGAGTGTGCGGCAGATGGTGCGAGAGAGAGAGAGTAGAGCGCAAGAGTCGAGAAAATTCCAAGTCCCGAAATAGAGAGAGTATATCTATACATAGCTGCAGGTCTGTTATACCCGAGTATATCTATATATACAGACATCTACTCTAGTCAGGAGCGCCGAAACATAGAGAGTGGGGGTGTCTGGAGCTGAAATCGTCCGAGAGGTACGGTATAAACGACGCATGCGCTCTGCGTCTTCTGCCACGTGCCAAGAGATGCTGAGAGTGTGCGTGGGCGCCAGATGGTGCGAGAGAGAGAGAGAGAGAGAGAGAGAGTTGAGAGCAACTGAAATTTTCAAAGTCCCGAAATAGTGAGAGTATATCTATACATAGCTGCAGCTCTGTTATACCCGAGTATATCTATATATACAGACATCTACTCTAGTCAGGAGCCCCGAAACAGAGAGAGTGGGGGGTGTCTGGAGCTGAAATCGTCCGAGAGGTACGGTATAAACGACGCATGCGCTCTGCGTCTTCTGCCTCGCGCCAAGAGATGCGTGGGAGAGAGAGTAGAGCGCAACTGAAAATTTTCAGTGGGGGTGTCTGGAACGGGAAAAGCCGAGAGGTACGGTATAAACGACGCCTGCGCAGAGAGAGCCCGAGAGAGCGCAGACGTAAATTTTCAAAGTCCGGGAAAAGCATTGGACTATATCTATACACGGAGGGCGTTACACTCGAGTATATCTATGTATATTATATGAGTCCCGAAACTAGGCGAGCGGAGGTTGGCGAGGGGGAGCCCGGCTCGTCGCTGGTCTTCTCCCCCGCACGACAAGTGCGTGCATCTGCTATACTTTAAGCGACCGGAAAATGTATTTCAAATTAGAAACAGCTGTCACATGAAATATATTTTAAAATAAAAAGATGCCGATTGTGGGGAAATTGACATCTGCATACAGCATCCAAGTTTTTTTTCAAACGAGTTCAAGTGAAATTTGACACCGCTATATATCGGTGTAATATGTCAAGCGGGTTAAACGTCTCCGAGACTCTAAAAAAAAAAGGTCGGGACAGGATGAGGCTATTAAGGAAAATGAGAAAAAACACTTTTTTAGACACACATGAGTATATTGTACATAAAACCGTTACAATATGGTATACATATATATTTTTTACAACGACGTTTTACATGTTTCGCACATTGTACAATTTTCAAAATCTTTTATAACCATCTTTGTTAGGTATTGTATTTGTATTTGTAGAGTATTTTTCTGTATATTTTTTACACTGTGAATTTGACGAAGAGGAGGAGGATGACGAATTTTTTTTTTCATTTTTCTCCCCTTCATTTATGAGCGGAGCGTAGTTTGGCTTGCTTTGATTAGGCCCCATCTTGGCGGAATGACTGTCGCGAATAGTTGTACACGGTATTTATAGCTATTCCATACACACATGATTTTTCGGTTTACGAATTTGGTCGCTTGTACAAAGCACTCTTTTTTCGCGACATTTGAATCTGACACAATTGTGCTTACGCTTCTTTATACTATTTACATGTTCGACAACTAAGCTATCGTTTAAAATCGTATCAGTTGAAAATTTTGAAAGAAAATTAGAAAGAGTGTAACCATGAGACATATGAAACAAGAAACTAATACAATAATGCCCGCAGACGTCAGAATAGAGGCTCTGCAACTGCTGGATGTTCCAATCGTAGACACGGCAATTTCGTCTAAGTCGATCGATGTGATTTGGGTCGGACGGCGGGAGTCCATAACTGTCAAAGAAAGTTCCCTCGCCGGATAGGTCGATGTAGATTGCAACCCAATGCGAGCCTGGTTTGCTGCTGTCATCGGTATTAACCACAAGTGCACAAGGTTTCATTAACATAAACGGAATCCGATCGGCAGGGAAGACACCCACGGTCGACACTGGTATGTTTTTGAGACTCTGTAGAATCTGTAGCGAGTTCATCGATCGCGTGATCGTAGAGCGGGTCCTCTGCACTTCTGTACGCTCCGCTACTAGCGCTAACAGTGGATGGTGTTGCAAGCTGCGACGACTCTGGCGTTTTTATATTTGTTTCTTTTAATTTGTCGCCACACTCGACTACTTCTTTGTCTTTACCTTTTGCCGGTTTTGTGACGTCTGGAGTATCTTTTGAGGGCTTGTCGTTATTTGTAGTTGCGTTGTGTGTTGTATATAGCGAGCGCATAATCCACAAACGTAGCTTGTACACGTACCCCAAAGCACAGGTAAAGTATTCTCTTTTTCTTCCGTGAAAAAAGCAAAAATGTTCGTTGACGCGAGGGAGATTTTTAAAACTTGAGCAGCCAAACTCTTCCACGTTAATTATATGTCTGCCTAAAATACGTTCGAGTAATTTTTGTTTTTGTACACCGCGCACATATATACGCATAGCACTTCGAGCCACGTCGCGAAGCACTTTGTAGACGTCGTCTATATTGGACTCGCCATCGAACCACTCAATGCCGTGATGATAGCAGGTCAGATATGTGTTTGTGGCGAGTATTCCTTTCGCCAGATTGCCGCAATCGTACGGGGGTTTCACTAGCCAATGTGCGAGATAGTTGCAATCCACACCCAAGACGGCAATCTCTTTTGGAAGAAAATCCCCGTTGCAGTCGTGAAAAGCCTGTATGTCTATTATGTAGTCTGTTTTCTCCATACTCGTAGACGAAAGAGGCGGAGCACGTGTCGCTTATAGAGTTCGGGAGCGACTAATGCACAGCATGCGGTCGCACACTCTCTTGCCTCCGCTCCCCCCCACACACATTCTCATCGTATCGTTTTTCGAAGGGTGTAAAACTTACGAGTTATAATCTATTACGACTTGGCGTGCGGCATCTATTTCTAAGACGTTGTCAAACTCTGCATAGAGTATACAGTTTATAGTTGTAGTTAGCGGTTTATCGAAGCGAACTTCGACTCGTACGGATCCGCTTTTGACGAGATTCCAATGCCGAGCGTAATGAGCCGATAGATCGGGTGTGAGATCGAATGCAAAGAGACAGTAACCATTGGGATAATCGGTCCTTTCAATGTCATTACCTTCATTCATATAATGTATTCCAGTACCCGAGAACAAGGTATGATAGGCCTCGACAAACATTGGATTTTTCTTGACGAATTTCAGCTGTAACGGCTTGCTCGGTATTTGCGTACCGTCAACGTACAGAGATAAAAAATTGATTGAAAAATTTTGAAAGTTGAACGGATTTAACGTTCGCTCACCGTTGAAGGCTTTATTATCGACAAAGCCGAGAATCATTCTTTTAGGTAATTGCCCGAGAATCACATTTTCCAAAGAATCGCCGATTATGCCGCTGTGCATAGTAAAAGTTTTTACTTCTACACGCGTGATGGGGTATTTTGCCGTCACTGACGACAGTGCCTTGGCGTGTGCTATTAAAACAGCGGGTGATACTTTTACACGTCGAACGAGGAGAGTGGCTTCCGAAATGTTTACGCTGTATTCTGTTGCCGATGCGTTCATGAGACAGAACGCGGGTTTCGAGCGCACAAGTCTCAATCGCACTTCGACACCGTTTATGAGAAAACGATCTTGATTCATAATATCGCAGTGGAGATGTCCTAGAAGATCGTATTGCTTGCCTTCCGACAGACATGCCTGCCTAGCCACGAGCCCTGCATTCTTAGGGTCAGTAGCGCCGGGCTGCTCGTCCATATGGCCTGCAGTGTCAGACGACCACATGGCTGTAGATAGATGAGAATGCTTTGCCGCGGGGCCGTAATTCAAAAGAGTTTCGAGATACGCACGGTACGGGTATGCATTATTGGGTGGTGAGACGAGTTTTTGATTCAAGTAAACGTCAACCTGGTTGAATATCGAGTGTAGAAAGTTGTTGACGGGGGCTACTTGTTTGTCGGTGCTCGCCGTTAAAGGGGTTATCTGGACATTCACTTTTATCATTGTGTGGGCGAGATCTAAATAATCCTCGTTTTGAGAATTTATGTAAAACTCTATCGGACTCTCGTCGCTCAACGACGAAACGGGTTTGTAAGATACCCATCTGCTCGATTCTATGGCCGTTTGCGTGGGGGGTAGGGAAAACAGATCGAGCTCGGTCTTGAGGCACGCCTCCGAGTGGCTATGTAAAAACGACATTGTCACAGTTAACACTCAATTATCCATAAATATCACGCGTTTTAGTTTTTCTTGCCTTCTTCCTCCTCTTTTGACTATTTTTCTTTGCTTTCTTACTCTTGCGTTTTCGAGTCAAGCGCTTCAACGGTTTTATGCGCCGCTTTGTTACACGTTTCTTGATTTTTCTTTTTTGTCCCGATGTATTACGCTTCTTGCGACGCGGTGAAACGATGCGCCGCGGGGTGAGAGCGAATGGAGACTGAGGAAAACGCGTCGCGCGCAGACGTTTATACCCCGATCCTTGCATCATTTCTGATAATTTTTCGGTAGCTTTCCTCTTTAGGTTATCTCCAGACTCGCTAGCGCGTTTTCGAAGCGAATCTTTGAACGATATGTTTTCACCCATACCCTCGAGAACGTTAACGCCGGTGCGTAAAGCCTCTTTACCGATGGCTCGAGCTCCCTTGGCGAGGAATGGTAATGCACTTCGAAATATTCCAGAAAACCACGAGCCTAGGCCATGGCCTCGCATGCGCGGCGAGCCAACGTATACGTGATTGATGCCGCGGCCTCCGTAGCCCGACTGATCGTAAACTGTGTAAAAACTCATTTTTTTTAAATCACTCAGACCGTTGCTTTTTTAAAGTGTAGCGTAATAGTCAACGTCCCAAACTCGAATGCTATCGGTTTGCCGAGGTTGTCCCTTATATCTATGTCGATCGTTTGAAATCTGTTTACGAGTACAGGAACGTAATGTACAGGGTCGAAACTTTTCACCATAGTACTACCGAATTGAAATCTTTTCGCCTCCACATTGACTATGCGCAGAAGCGGTGCAAAAGTGTCGCCAACTATGCAGGGTTCGCATATATTGCTATACACAAACATTTGATCCGGAACTGTTCTGGAAAAACTCGCAGGCTGTGTACCTACGAAACGTATTTGATAATTGTCAATCTGCTCGCTCATATCTGTGGGTTCTATACCAAACTCGAATCCGAGTACGCGCTGTACGGGGAGAGATAGTTCGGGTGTTTTACACATTTTCGTATGCCCATCTTTTGTGAGTAATCCGACAGACACATAGCCACCTCTTTCGTTGTAGAATAATTTCATGCAAAGTTTATCTTTGCTCGTCAATACGAGAGTCTCGTTTATTGTGTCGACAAGACTTCGTATGTTGGGATAGGTGCCGTGCTGAAAGTATCGAGGCTCCTCCTTCTCGCTCGTCTTGAGAGAGCACTCTTCGTGCCGCAGATGCAGCGTTGTGCATGGAATGTGTATTTCCGATATGCCTACGACCCACCGCCCGTAGAGTTCGATTTCTTTGGGTAGGCGAGTCGAGAAGCACGTAGTCGTATTATTTGGAAAATACTTTACACTACTGTTGCTCGGGAGAACTATCGTGAAATTTGTCTGATACATTTTTTTAAATATTTTTCAAGTCTGCAGCTGGTATCCACGAGTTGAATTTATCCGGATATCCAACCCAACTTACGAAATATTGTTTATTTTTGCCATGTCCTTTCGAACGCAAAATTTTGTCAATTTTATACTCGCGCTCCTCGACACGCGATTTATGTACAGCAGATAATTCTTCCGGATAGAAAAAACCCTCTATATCCTCGCCTTGTAGATCGACTAGTTTGTAGATAAATAAACCTTGCCGCCTCAAAACTTTTGTAATTTTAAACACTTCTTCGCTCCAAGATTTTTCGGCACCTTTCTCGAAAATATTTTTTTCTCGACTTATACGCACGTGTGCACCTACTTTATATTTTGATTTTTTTCGACGAGGCTGGTTTCGGAGCGCGCGTGCAACTAAATTGTCCCGGGCTTTGTGTGCGTTATATAAAGTCACACTCGCCGGTTCCATTTTAATCGTAGAATGCAGAGTATTGTTGTAACCGTCAACCAGTAGTTGTAAAACGTCAATATATCGCTTTGTATTTTTGTACGTAAAATATCTGTACATGCGCTCCTTCAGAGTTCTGTTGAAACGCTCGACAACCGCGGCTTTTACATCGGGGTTGCTTACAGTTCGAAAATGTATGTCATTGTCTTTGAGAAATTTTTGAAACGTTTTCCCGACAAATTCTTTTCCACGATCTGTTTGCAGCGTGTGTGGCGCTCGATGACGATCGTTTTTGAGAATTTTTCTGAATGCGTTTGTGACTTCGAGCGCAGTTTTGTCGCGAAGGGGCTGAGCCCACACAAATTTAGACAAAACATCTATTACAACGAGTATGTAGCCTATTCCGTCGTTGTGATTTTTTATAGAGGTAAGCTGCATGAGATCGGCCTCCCAAACTTGGTCTATATCTTCCACATTGTAAAATAACCGCGGAAATTTTCGTCGTATAGTTTTGTGTAGAGTGTAAGCGTCGTGTTTCGTAAACCACTTTTTAATTTTATCGGGGGAAATTTTATTTTTATTTTTACGAATCAAATTTCTTGCACCAGAAAATGCTGTTGCTTTCTTCGGATCAAAATATTGTTTTTTCAAACGTTTGTTCACGGACTTTTTAACCATCGTTTTTTAGGTGTAGAAGTGGAAGGCACTTTTTCACGGCGGTTTCTAAGCGTAACCTTTGAATTCATAAGACGATCAAAATCACTTTCGTTGAAACGTTTTTTCGGTGTCTTGAAATCGTCCCTCGCCTCGTCGTCGTCTTCGTCGTCGATGCTGAATTTGCTCCAGTCTCTGCTCGACGACTCGGCGCCACCGATACTCCACAAATCAGGGTTTCCTACAAATTCTTTTGGCACGTTGATATCGCGAAGTAATTTAGCAAACTCTTTTCTACCGATGGCTTTGATTTTTTTCCGCGAGCGCGCAGCCTCGTTCATCAAGTCGATGATGTTTGAATTTTTAATGGTCTCGCCGTCGATAGTTACGACACCAGTGGCACTCCAGGTTATACGATCGCCGCGGGCCTTCAAGTGGTTCAACAACAACTGCGTGATTCTCTTGTAAACCGTCGGAACGCTTTGAATAATCAACTCGTCCGATAATGCCTCCGAGTCTGCAGCTTCCACAGCCCGAGTGGCGTTGCGTTTTTCTTCTACAAAGAATAAATATCGTCGTAAAACACTCAAATAATCTTTTAAACGTTCTTGCTCGTTTGGGTACGTTCTCGAATCGAGAATTTTTCTCATTTCATCGTCGAAACGTGTGAGATGATTTCCTGCAGTCTGGGTAGACCCAAACGCAGCGGAGGTGCTGCTAGTGTCAACAGGGTCCGATGTAGGAGCCGCTGCCGCTACCGTCACAGTATGGAGTGTGCTGGCCTCTCTCTGTATTCTGTCCAGCTGCTCCTTTGGTATTAATACCATTTTCTTTATACTCGACATTATAAATAATTTTAACGGAACATTGACAGTACACCCTCTAGTATCGGTGACAATAAGAATGGAAGAAAACTGCCACCTTTTTGCACAATGACGCGTTTTTTACTTTTCCACGAGTTTTTATTTTTTGCTTTAGAGGCAAGTTTTCTTAAAATGTTTTTGTGTTTTTTCAGTTTATTTTTTTGATGATTTTTCAACGACACTGTACCGCGCAAAACGTTTAACGCACACTCGCAAATGTATTTAATTAATTTTTTGTCGGCGACTTTTAAAAGAGCTATACGTTGATTTTTATCCGAATGTCTGAGAGCGTCCAAAAGTGCGATATATTTTTTTTCAAACGGTGGTTTACTATTATCCGAGCCGTCTGTAGACGACGATGTGCGTCTCGGCATGGTTGTTTCAGGACTGAAGAATACCGCCTCGCGTTTGGCTATTTTACATTAAATAGATTGTTCGAGAGAGCTAGTCGTATACTTTGGTAAGTAAATAATTTGGTGCTCGTCGTCGGGGAAAATGGCCGTTCTGAAGCGAAACTCATCCGGCGTGCTCTGTTTGCAATCAATCATCAAGTAGCCAAAAGGTTTCGTAGTTGCATCTTGATACACCTCTTTTAAAAACTTTGGATCTTCGGGGTAGACTTGGCGAACCAGATGTTGGATCTGTGCGCGGTCTCGAGGATTTTTAAACAGTACAATGTACGAGGCGTTGAGACTTATATCTCGAGCATGCGTTCCCTTGTGAAACAGATTCTGTGTTATAAAAAATACCGATATTCCCTTGTGATGCGAGCCTTTCGTAAAGAGATCAACGATAACGTGATTCGAAGCTTCGCGCATCAAGTCGTCGATTATCAATAACTTTTTCAGATGCGGATCGTTTGAATAGTCCTCGGGATTTGGTAGGCCTTGGCGAAACTCTATAGTTTTACCATTATTAAAAAAATTTTCGCTCTTGTAACCGTCTTGCCACTCTGCATAGTAGAACAAAATTATATCAAATTTTACGTTGGCCATCTGATCGAGAAAATTTAAAAAACGTTTTATAAAAAAGGATTTTCCACAAGACGTTGGACCACATATTATACTTGTCCAAGGATGAGACCAACGAGCATCCATGTCGGCGACGATGATTCTACGGCAACAGCGAAATTTAAACTAAATTAATTTTTCCGAATCAAGCATATTTAGTCGGCGGCGGCGGCGGCGGCGGCGGCGGCGGCGGCGGCGGGGTACGGGGACAAGCTGCTTTGCCGGGCGCGGCGAGCGGGGCTTGTTTTGCTAGCGTCGAAATTTAAAAAAGGCTAGTAGCGGTCTGTTTTAAAGCTACGTTAGCCGCTAGTGGTGCTAGTGTCGAGCCACGTGCCGCACACCCCCCACTCTTTTAGCGGGGGCTTGTAACTCGAGATGACTGAGACGTTCTCATTAGCTTTCAGTTGTTTACTATAAGCAGCGCTGGCTACCCTCGACAGTTCCCCACCGCTCGTGAAAAAAAAAATGGCTTCCGTCTCTCTTCTCAACATCGGTTATCGTAACATCGATACACTTTTACATCAAGACAAGGATCTACGGCTTTCTTGTTTCAACACACCCTCGTCCTTTTACATGCAACTTATCGAAGAGGATGATAGGTACGCACGGCTAGAGGATGATATGACAGACTTCTTCAACATTTTACGCATGTACTACTATTGCCCAGTTACGGGGATGTTACAAACAGAAGATACAGGTGTTCCCCTCATAAAGAAATTATCAAGACATGAATTAAAGGTAAAAAATTAAAACTGCAACTTTTACGACAATTCATTATCGCGTGAAAAATAATTTTCATGTTTTTTTTGTATGTTAG